>JAJJWW010002254.1:0-54934 GCA_023531295.1 Papaver armeniacum
AAACAGAACAAAAACACTTTTAGTTTAATCCGTGGCCTGTGCTTGCTCTGGTGCCTAACATAAAGCTTTTAGTTTAACTCACAATTACTATTGATTAACACAAAACGCCGATTAAAAGAAACCTATTATTGGGCGTCACATTCCAATAGAGGCGGCTTCACTAATAGGACAAAAACGGGTCATCCATTAATAATTTCAAAAACCCCTTATCTAAAATATTTTCATAATGGCCAAACAGACCCTTATGTGGTTAGTGCTAATAATATAATTAACAAATAATTAGATTGATAAGATTTTTATATACTTAGTGATAGAAAATCATATTAAGTGATTTTGGTGGGAAGAAAAAGTTGAAAAAGATGAGGAACTTTTGAGATTTTTTTCTAACTAAAACCCTAGATTTTAAATCACCCAACCAATGTTATTTTTATTTCTCAAAATTAATGAAAGTAAGTAAAAAAAATTAAATTTTTTAGCTTTTCGGAGCGGTTCTGATTTGGGTTTAGCCAACCATAAGACAATTTACGGTTAGGTGATGATGAACTCCTAACCGTAACTAGGTAAAATTAGGAAAACCCAATTTTAAACCAGTTACGGCTGGGTTTTTCTTTGTCGAACCCAACTGTAAAACAATTACGGCTGGGTTTTTTGTGATCGAACCTAACTGTAAATGAGTTATGGTTGGGTTTTTTTGGTCGAACCCAACTGTAAAACAATTACATTTTGGGTTTTGTGATCGAACCTAGCGTAAATCGATTCGGCTAGGTTTTTTGTCGAACCCAAGCTGAAAAAAACGATTCTGATTGATTTTTTGAGGAAAACCCAAACGTAACTAATTAAAACCTAATTTTTCAACTGTTTAAATCAATCTAACCATTTCAAATGCAATTGGTTTGTTGATTACCATCACTTCTATCAATATGCTTCTTCGCACCTTTAGTAGAGAATTCAATCGACGATTATAAGTGAGCGCGCAATTGGGGGATACATAATCTAATTGGGGGATATGACTAAATGACAAAATAGGGATCCAAATATCCTAGCTGGGTTACCCCTTATCTAAATAAAATTTTAATTCCTAATTTAACCCTCACTAATCAGGATTAGATACTAATGATGATTAGTAAAATATTAATGATTTGGGGGATATAATGTGTGTTTATGTTTATTTGAATTTGTGTGTTTTAGTTTAAAGGGAAAAAAAATTTTGAGTAGAATTTTTTTTTTTTTTTGAAAATGGAAGATGATTGTGATGAGAGACTTGCTGTTCTTTGAATCTTTAGCTCAATTACAACAACAATCATATCTTCAATCTTCGATTAATGATAACAACTCACAATTGTTGTATGATGAACCAACACCTTTGAATCATTATTTTCTTGACCATGAAATGTTTTGTGAAGAACCAACTCAAGAAAGTAAACATGTTGACATACAAGCAACCCCAACACACACGAGGTAATGCTTCAAAGAGGTCGAAAATTTGATTTTTTCTTTTGAAACCGCCATTTAAATGCAGAAAAAACCTTTGACCGGCATGCTCGTGGTTTGAACACTATGCCGGTATCATGTAACCGGCATAGTATTCATATATATATGTATGCCGGCACTAAATTTCCCCCAGTATTCAAGAACATACCGGCGTGGTATTCAAACCAAGATTGAGTCTTGGGTACAAATTTATTTTTTTACCTACCAGCGAATATTACGAGGAATATTCAAATAAGCGATGTTAGTACATGACATTCTATCGGGTTTTTGATACGACATAGAAACTTAAATGTCGAAGATCTTAGGTTTTACATGAATAACATACGAAGCTAATGATATTTTGAACTTAAATCTTAGGCATTTAGTTCTTTCAACTTAGTATCTTAGGAACTTGATCTGCGGTATATAGAGTCAATTACCAGTTATCTTAGGTTCTTAATAACGGCGAGTCTCCTTTACTTATCGACAATGCCGGTTTTGAACTAATCCAAGTTTCTTTTCATTCATTCCTTAGATTGTTACCTACAACGATCAACCAAACTCCCAAACCGCTCCATCGGGATACGTCGGAGTACTATAAAATGCCGCGGGTATGTTACCAAACAATACTTTCACCTAGTTCTTACAATTTTATGTTGGGATTTGCTTGTAATCTCTATAATGTTGTCCTTATGTAGGGAATAAAATATGAAAAGGAAGCAATTGCTTGGGCAAAAGCAACGGCTCTTAATAACATGTGTGTCTTAGTGAGGAATTCCCAACGTTCATCGGTTCGTTTTGAGATGGTTTGCGAGAGAAGTGGAAAATACAATGAGAAAAATAGTCATAAGAGAAAGGGTTATGTATATGAAAAGAAGACTAACAAGGTATACAAACACGATTACGCGGAAGGATGACTGCCCTTTTAAGCTTGTATTCTATCTAAGAGGTTCAAAAGTAGAAGAAAAAGAATGGGAATGTAAGGTGTGGTTTGGCCGTCACAACCACCCCCGATCCGAATGATTTTGAAGGTCACTCCCTAGTTGCGAAGCTAAAACGATCAATTCGAGGATGTAAAGATGATGACCAAAGCATGTATCAAACCAAGAGTGATTCTCGGAACCTTGAGGAAAAGGATAAGACCAACGTTTCTTCACTCGGTACAATTTATAGCGCACAAGCAACCATTAGAAGGTTGGAATGGGAAGGGAGGAGTGTTATGCAAGAATTTGAAAAGATAGCTTGGGATCACAATTACACGCGTATCATTAAAAGAGGTCCGGACAACAAGCCGCTTCAAATATTCATTTCGCATCCTTTGCTTTCACAATTGGCTCATACGTGTTGTGATGTTCTTATGATGGTCTGCACATACAAGACAAACAAATACAACATGCCGTTGTTCAACATCGTGGGGCAAACATCGGACAAGGTAACATTCACATTGGCTTGGTGTTTAATGGAGAACGAGAGGGATTACAATTATCATTGGGCATTGCGGCAATTGAAATTATTGTTCCGGAAAATCGTTCTCGAAGGTCATCATAACCGATCAATTTGGAGCACTAATGAATGCCATATCCGACGTATATCCGGATGCACAAAATTTCCTTTGTACATATCATATAGGTGAAAATGTGAAAAAACATTGTCATGCTTTGTTTGAACCCTCAAAGGCTGATATTAAGAATAGAATGATTGCTCAACTAGAGGAAGATGTTCGCAAGAGAAACTATCACCGAAGAAGAAGAAAATGAAAGAGGAAAGATTAAAAAAGCGAGTCGACAAAGAACACTATGAAAATCATAAAAGGTGGTTGGAATTTCTAAAGGATTGGGAGAAAGTTTATTGGTCTCTTACAGAGGACATGTATGAAAAGAGATTGAACAACTTTATTGCCAAATATAATAGAAGTGTATCCAAGTGCCGTCTCATATTGTCGGGATAATTGGTTGGATAAGTTCAAGGAAAAATTTGTGCGTGCGTGGACAAATCGTTATAGACATTACGGGAATGAAGCAACTAGTATAGCGGAGTCCTCTCATGGGAGATTTAAAGATCTCATCCGGTCCAGGCCGGGGAAATGTGGTTACGGTCAGAGGCAATGGAGCAACACTTTAAGGCCGATATCGATAGGATCAAGAAGGCTTTTGAGAAAAGCTCAATGGAAAGGATGACTCAATTTCTTGAACATACTAAGTTGCTCCAAGGAATAGAGTTTAACGTCTCCGTTGGGCAATAAACCATATGATGAGACAAAGGCAATATGAGAAGCTTAACGGAAATAGGGTGATGTGTGTATTTGTCCCGACATGTCTTCATTGGGGCTTAGTGTCGTCATATGCTTGTGAAGTATGAAATCTTGATACCTATTGATGTTATTGATCCTTTTTGGAAGCAATTATCTTTCGACCTTCCCCCTACAGAAGCTCAGGACAATCACCATGGGATACAAAGGAGGCTTTAGAATTTTATGAAGCTTACTCACGTGGAAACTCGGCTACCCGACAAGTATTGCTTGAGCCAACTAAGACTAATCACGGCCATGGATAGCACAAAGTGAAGAGCCAAGAAAAGGAGATCCGACGGGTAGACCACAAACTAAAATTGCAAGGAAGAAACAAAGAAAAGAGTTAAAACAAATGACTCGACGTGAAGAGGAACTCGCGGCAACTAAAAAACGAGATCTATGTGCAAGTGAGATTTGAAGCAAGATTCGCTGAAACGACCGTTCCAAACAAGAGGGTAGGCGAGGAAGGAACCGATATCAAGTCAACAACAATCGACGAGTTCGAACCTACACCCATAGTCGATGTATCGGAGGTTAAGAGGAAAAGGGAAGGCCGCCAAATGTACCAACATTAAGCAACCAAAGACAACAAGGTGAGCATTCGAACCTACGCCAATAGTTGATGTATCCGAGCTTCAAAAAAAAAAGGGAAGGCCGCCGAAGGTACCAACATTAAGCAACCAAGGACAACAAGGTGAGCATTCGAACCTACACCAATAGTTGATGTATCAGAGCTTGAAAAAAAAAAAAGGGAAGGCGTAGAAGGTACCAACATTAAGCTACAAAGGACAAAAAGGTGAGCATTAGAACCAACACCAATCGTCGATGTATCCATTGTTCAAAAGAAAATGGGAAGGCCGCCGAATTTACCAACATTAAGCAACCAAGGGCAACAAGGTGAGCATTAGAACCTACACCAATAGTCGATGTATCCAGCGGTTCAAAGGAAACGGGGAAGGCCGCCGAAAGTACCAACTTTAAGCAACCAAGGGCAACAAGGTGAGCATTCCGAACCTACACCAACGATCGATGTATCGAGGTTCAATTGAAAAGGCGTAGGGGTAGGCCAAGGAAGTATAATCTCCGTCACATCAAAGAAGACATTTGTAGGGTAGAGATTGCGAGAGGATGGTTTGGATATAATTAAGCTAAAAGTTGGTAATATGACGATGTATAAGGATTCGCAAGCGGGTAGGACTTATAGACACTACCATACGAAGATAGAGTCTTACATAGATCAACTTCCGAGGTTATTCGCGAGTTTGTTGTGTACACGGATGATGTCGATGGAGATGGAAATTGTGGCTATCATGCGTCCTTTGAACAATTAGGAATCTTCGAGGCGGTGTTAGTAAAGGAATGACACCATGCCGATATGCTAGAATGAGGATGGCGATCAACTTGTGAAGAAGAGGAGCTTTTATGAGCAATTGGTTGGTCACGGACGAGGTGTTTGATGATATGTGTGCTCAAGTGCAAGGACCCGAGCGAGGAGATGGCATTTCTTCCTTCTCAATATTGGATGAGGATGCCGCTTTGTGGGCATCTAGTAGCGGATACATTTAATTGTGTTGTTCATTATTTTACCCCCACCGTAGTCACTACATTTACACCAAAATGGCAAAAATGCGAGGGATCCCTTAAGACGAGAAGAGTTGTTTTGGCGTACGTGAGCGGCAATCATTTCGTCGTTCTTAAACTCGGGGACAATTGTCCATTGCCACTGTTTGTGGGATGGTTAAAAACAAGGAACTAGATCCAAATATATGGAAGGGATGGATGGCGTTGAGCGAGGAGAATCACCAATTATGGGATGCTTTGGCCTTATCAAAGAAACCTCTGCAGAGAGGAGGAGTTGCAACTTCATACGTGTGGAAGCGATGATGAGTAATTTGGATTAATGTTGAGTAATTTGGATTAATGTGGTTCACTAATACGCCACCTTTTGTTTTTTGGAAGTTTGAATTGTAATCATTGAACCATATGCCATGTACGTGCCATTGTGATTTAATTCAAACTTTACTACGGCGGTGCTCGTCTTAGGCGTTGCAAAATATGTTCTCGTTTGTCTTTGGAATAACAACTTAAGTACGGATATGCAAAGACCAAATACCATAAAATAACATACGCAAAGTGTAAACAAACCAAATGTAAAGTTAAGATGTTCCAAACCGAAAACAAATGAAGCAAAGATGTTCAAAGTTTACCAATCCACACAAACAAACATAAACCAAACTAACATTATTAAAGAATCACAAGATCACTCGGTTCTTGGCCTCTTGTATACCCTCTTCTTCTTTTCGCCCCACAAGTCTTTTGCCTCGGTATCTTCTATTTGGTCTATCTTTTTGTGACGTTCTCCATTTCTTTACGGGTGACAACTCTCCTTTCTTGGTCTTCTTCTTAAAGAACCTTCCCAAGTTTCCAATTATTTGACGTTGTTAACGGATTTTTCAGCATGTATTTAGTACGTACAAATTTATAAGTTGGTAGATATAGATTAAGAGAATAGTAATGAACGCACCAACAACGTAACAGGCTGTAGAAGTCCGGGTACGAGTATCGGAGTTGTGGAGGGACGTCTTTGGTGGTGGAGGGACCTCTAAAGTATCGGGCGTACAACATAAGGATGTGAGTCTTGTAGATGCCCGTTTAGGAATGTTGGTTCACTATCAAAACCGTTCTCAGCCAATTCCCAATCACCCCTATCCAGCACAAGTTCTTCTTCTTCCCTTTCGATCCAATGTGCGAGAATTGGTTCCGGGTCGTAGCATACCATAGTATGGTTCTCATTTGATTGGCATTTAGTAAAGTCGTGAGAATATTTATGATAAGATGTATCAGTGAGATCTTTCTGCTTGTAGCAGAGTTGGCGCATCACGCGGAGAGGGTTATGCATAACAAATCCTTTTGGATGAAAGAACGGTCCGTTGTAAAATGAAACATTTTCGTGTCTACGAAGGTGAACTCCTCGACATTCCTATAAGGGTCGAACACAACGTGTTCCACGAGAAAACGAGTCGAGCCAATCTCATTTGTAAAAACCGTTTCTTGTTAGGCGAAGGGTATTTTTGAAGTAGTATTTCGAGCTAGAGCCATATTCGGTTGGTAATCATGCCAAATTTCCAATCCTTTATACCCTATGAACAAATCTCGGAAGTGTTCATAAGCCCACACACTGTGCCCATAAATTTTATAAGAAAATAAACATTTGGAAACTAACAAATGTAACGATAACAATCACAAAATAGGTAGTTCACCTTACGAATCACGGTGAAATTCCCATTAAATTGACGGCCTTTCGCCTTAGAAGCTCGACGCATTTACGCAAAAAATGAGCCAAGAAAGCGAGTGCCCCATGAATACTTATGAACGTCTTCCAACGGATCCAAATCTTGTAGGTTGTTCATATGCACTCTGTTACCATTAGAGTCGGGGAATATAGCGGTTCCCAAAATGACGACTGCATATATGCGGCGAGCGATTTGTTGAGCTTGTGCGGGAGTCAATTCCCTGTTCTTCGTATTCCCAAACAGTTGAATGAGTTTGGCCGAATGTTATAGTCTTTAATACGGCGGTTCGTTTCTTGTACAAATTTGCCAACGTGGTTTCCTTGTTCCATCCAAACAACTTTTACGTGAGTTCATAGATCTTTTCCCACCCTAGGTCCTTCGACTTGTCTCCAACCTTAACTTAGGTTTCCCAAGAACCTCTAGTCCTATTATCCTTTGGACATCTTGGGGATAATGGTCATCTCGCCAAAATTAAAATGCATGGTGTCGGTTTCACCATAAAACCTCTCAAAAAGCGGTTTGCGGTGACGGTATCGGTGGCCACATAATTTTCTATCGCATGATACAACCCGGATGCTCGACTATTTGTTGAGCAATAGGACACTCATCCTCCAAAGGCCACACATCCGATTGTTGATGGCGGCTAACACGCCGAGGCTTTCTGTGGTCCTATAAAAACACAACAAACTTAATTAAATTGATCACAAGAAAATAATATAATAATAAGATACAAACGTCTTACATAAGTTTGATAGATCCATGAGCCCAAGAGTCTTTATACGAAAATAAAAGTTGCGGGTTTATCGGTTGACCCCAATGTTTGCCATCATTGCGGACGGGAATCAACTCTAACTTATCGGGGAAGTGAAGAGGGGTGCCTTTTCATCATCGGTTTGTCCTAAACCCACTGCTTGTGAGGATGAGCCACCTGCTATTACAGGTTACGGTGGAGTTTCCCACTCATCATCATCATCGGTGCTTGTTGAGTCGCTTATAGGATCCCGAATTGTGACCTTAGCGATGGCGGATTTTGGCGTTTACGTCGAGAAGACTTACGCTTTGATTCTTCAACGACTTTTCCTTTTCCTTTGTCCTTTCTTGGTGCGTGAGACCTATGTTCCAACACGTTAAATTGAGTTACATACTACATGTCGGCATACAAAAGGAACATACTTAAAACCCGTGGCATAAATAGACATATACGAAATCGGAGCTGATACCGGCATCTTAAAGAATATAACGGAGAATGCGGTTTTGGTTGAATTGTATCCAGGATTCACAAATATTAGGGACCGAAAACCGGCATATCAAAACAAAATACGACAATGCCGGTATAACTTAGGCATTCCTTAAAAAAAAAACTACTATCATAGGTTATATTGAATTATATGTAGAAAATTCTAAGTAGTATGAAAAACAAACCGGTATAAATTGTTACCATACATTAAGTGCGGAACATATACCGGCATATTCAATATTAATACGTTGAATGCGGTTTTGGTTGAATTGTATCCGAGGATTCACAATTTTTAGGGACCGAAAACCGGCATATCAAAATAACATACGACAATGTAGGTATAACTTCGGCATTACTTAAAAAATACTACTATGCGGTTATATTGAATTATATGTAGAAAATTCTAAAGTAGTATGAAAAACAAACCGGTATAAATTGTTACCATACATTAAGTGGGAAGATTCTGGCATATCCAATATTAATACGTTGAATGCGGTTTTGGTTGAATTGTATCCGAGGATTCACAATTTTTAGGGACCGAAAACCGGCATCGAAAAATAAAATCGAGATAGTGCGGTGGCATTTCCGGCATTCTTAAATGGCAATACATCTATCGGTTTTACGTAAATTTTTTACGAGTTCTTAGTGTTTTTGGGTTTTTGATTTTCAAACTCAATTCAATTGACTAGAATTGAATTTCATCTTACTAGAATTCAATTTCAAAACCCTAATCGAATTTTCAATCCGTCATGAACCTAGCATGTTTGACTTTGTGTTATATATTATTGGGTAAACCCTAAAAGTACTTCAATTCAAAAGGAGACTTTGTGTTATACATCACTTATAGAATCAAATGCATTACGTCCGCTTCACCGGGAGACTCTTGAGGACTTTTTTGCGCATCGGGTATTTACGGATTGGGTTTGCGGCGAGCCATTGCTTTGGTATAGAAGACGAAAAAAAAATCTAAGGAGAGATTGAATAGATTGAATATTTTTCTTTCCAAAACCGTCACTTATATAGCATGAGTAGTTTGAAACCGACGAGTTGATTGAAATTGTAACCGTCAAACAAGTTGAATGAACTTGTAACCGTCAAACAAGTTGAATGAAATTGTAACTGTCAAACTAGTAGGGAAATCGTAACCGTCATAAATCCGGCATAGAAAAATACATATCAACTATGCCGGTATTACAAGTTGATTATTTTTTGTATCATGCTAGCAAAACAACATAGTAGGAACTCTAATTTATTTCAAATGTAATCCTTGTCGCGAGGAAGCACGAATGCACTTAGCACGTGCATCAAGCCTTTAAACCACTTGGTGACCCAATAGGACGAGTTATAGTCTCGTGAGGGTTTACATAGAGATGTACCCACAAAACCTTACGAAAAACCTTAGCAAATACAACTAAACTTTCAATCTTCTTAAGAAGAATCCGTTTCCGATTCACCCAGCTGGTGGTACTCGGTGACTTTGGTTACAATATGGTTCACGTTGGCTTCAAACATGAATGGTTCTCCCTTTTCTTGTAAGTAGCGCGCTTTCACGGCTTCATGCTACAAAAACAACACACAAACTTTGTTGGTTACATAAAAATTGAAAAATAGTAGATTGTGCGAATTATTCATAAAGATACTTACGAGTTGTTGGGGGGCAACCTATTGTGATGAGCGTTATCGATCCGGTACTTCATTTTTAGATACTCAACCACGGCATTTAGGATGATGTCGTGTCGTTGCTCGATTTGTTGAGCAGTTCTTCCTTTCGGGTTCCGTAATCGTGAACAAACTTCCTAAAAATCTTCAACCACATGGAATCCGCGTCTTTGCTATCTATAGTTGAAGGACGAGTTTCGGCGTACCATGCTTGGGTGATTGCTAAATCTTCCTCGGAGTCAAACGATGCCATTTGTTGTATGTGGGATTAGGTTCTATAATAAGCTATTTATAGATCACTATTCTAGGGTTTAGGGTTTCTTAAGTTAAGATTCTCAAGGAGATATATAAGAACACACGAATTTTGGGCATTTGGGTTCAAGTATTAGCTCTCTTTATATAGAGGAAAACCTCAACGGCTAGTTTTTTGAAATTACATTAATTAGGCATTGTAGTTAATGTGTCATATGGCGCCGGTACAAGTAAATTTCTTATCGGAGATTATCCCAAATATGTAAGCGATATCGGCATTGTGTAACAACATGGTTCCGAGCCGGCAACAAATCCGGCATTACATGTATAATTGCGAATACGCGGTACTTGTTAATTTCAAATAAAGCGGCTAGTTTTTGAAAAATAAGACCGTTGGTGCTTCAATTATACATAATAACACCAAATCCGGCATAGTTAATTACATACCAATCTTTAGGTATTACAATTTAATGATTTATTGGAGCGAGCTTGAACAAGTAAAGCTGCTTGAAATGCCTAAAAGGCTCTTTTCTCCACTTCGTATATGCATCTGAGCTTCATACCTATCACCATTGTATCTTGCAAGAAATTCGTTGTATTTGAGACATGATTTGATGAGTGCAGTTGTTCGAATGCGTACTATTTGATGTGCGTATTCAATTATGCGTTTCTTACGGTCAAACTTGTTATGCTTGTAAGAACCAGTCATTACAAGGCCCCAAAAAACATCGAAGGCGTTGATCCTCGGCAAATCCGATACTATGTAGTAATTTCTAATCCCTCTGTTTCCTCTGAACATCTGCTTCTATCTTAGCTTCTTTTTGACGTTTAACCTCTTCCTCGGCAAAAGCTTTTATCTTATCTAATTTTCGACAATAACGTTCAAGCTTTGCTTCCTCTTCTTCTTCTCTTTTTCTCTTAATTATCTCTTCTTCCATTGCGGCAATTGACTTGGTGGTTTCTTCTTTCCTTCTTAGTTTTTCTAGTATTGTGGCAACGGAGTTGGGCGTGGTTGATGATTGATTTCCTGTTGGGGTTGACAATATTTTCCTCATGTGTTTTTCTTTCTCCAGTGAATTGATGAACTTGTCATTTGGTGATTGATAATCCATTGGAGATATATCATGCGGTATCAAGCTGCAATGGGTGCATCCATTCCTTTAAATAGATGTGGACATAACGGATCTTTTCCACTTTAGTGACGGCACTCTAAGTAACTTATATCCCACGCCGGAACTATTGTTTTCAAGTGTATTGTTTAAAAAACTAGCCGTTAGCATTCAATTTCGAAACCGCAAGGCATACTTAGGTGGAACTAAATATATGCGGTATTATGATCAAACCTTTGCATGGTATAACACGATGATGCCGTGTGCGTAAAATCTTTACGAGGAAACTAACAAAATATGCATATAATACCGGCATTTTTGTTTAGTAATATCTATCTAGGAACGGTGAAAATACGAAAAAAAAAAAACGGCTACTTTTTTGAAAAATATGACCGTTGGAGCATCATTTCTATATAACATCACCCATTCCTTTGGCAAAACCCACACAAATCAAGCACCAAATAACATCTACCTCTATTTGCAACACTAAAAAAAACCATTCTCTCAAGTAAGCAAGCACGGCTCAAAGAATGGGGGATTCATCATCTACCTCTATCTGCAAAGTAAGTATATTTCCTAACAACATGCTCTTCAATACTATGACGGAAAACTAATACAATTTTTTATTACGAGAATCATCATTGCAAGTGTCAAATTTGCAAGTCACCTTCTCACCTAGCCATGGACTGTCCATTTATTTATTCAAAGTGTAGAAATTTGTGATGGGACACGCCGGTTTTGGATTTGCAAAAGCGATGATCTTTGAAAATGGAAGAATGTTTCGAGGTGTTTGAATCACCCAAAGTGCGATGAGTTTCAATGGTTTGACAAAGCGGTTGAACTAGCGAGTCAAGAGAAAACCACAAGGTCCATTGTAAGCCTATCGATGGGTGTGATGGGTGTTATATGAAGGGAAAGGAATACGTTGAAAAAGAAGAAGAGCCAATGAGGATGATCCTTGACACCCCCATTAGGACGATGTCTTTGAGCAGTTAGGGAATTGCTCAAAGGCTCGCAATTGTTGAAAAGGGATGGAAATAGATTATCTTTGAATCGGTGCAATCCATTCTTTGTTGTTTTAATTTAAAGTTTGTAATCCAATGTAGTCGATTACTTGAGAACGAAATAAAAGAGAATTTGAAATGAATTAATCAAGGTGCGGCATTGTGGAAATCGGATCGAGCAAACCGGTTTTATGTCAACTCTAAAAGATAATTTGGAAATCTAACATACCGGCATTGTCAAAATGAATCTTACAATGCCGGTTTTCTATCACATTTTGAAGTATATAGATATTTGCAATACTAGGCATTCGTCTAAGCAAACGTAACAATACCGGTACATATACATTTCTATCGGGAACCAAATAATTTAACTTTGATTGTTCCGGCACCAAAATTTCTATGCCGGGACTAGGTTCCTTGAGTGTTTTGAGCATGCGGATATCGGTATGTGTACATATATTTTGAAAGCCGACCTCTACTACGACGGAACATTTTAACTTGCAAACTACAAATCTTAACATGTTCAACATAAACCAAAGAACTAAACAGTTAACCCACAGTACAAACCAAAACAAGTTTGAAATTGTTTTTGCGTAACCAAACTCCTAAAAAGTTAACCATCAAACATTGGCATCAATTCTCTCAAACTAAATTAGTCTTTTGTTTCTTTTGTGTCGGCGCCTTCCTTGTTTCCCCGTACATAGCTCGACGGTAGGGTGGGTTTCTTCAATTCTATGAAGCTTTTCCTCTAGTTCCTTGATTTCTTGAAGAGATAGCACCACCCCGTCATTATGCTTGCAACCTAACATCTTCGTAACCTTGCCAAGCCGACGTCGCTATATTAATACATCAAACACATATTAAGTACATATGTTAATATATGATTATGTTTACATTTAATGAATATAAGCAATTAAGAAAACTTACCACCATTGCAAAAGTCCTAAGAAGGTTGGCCATCGTAGGTTGTGGAGGTGGAGTAATTTCAACGGGGAGGGTTTTCTTGGTGTGGAGCTTCGACGGAGGGAGGACGTACGACATAAGGATGTGACCATTCCGGGTAATCCCTCATGTAGGCTGTCATCAACTTCATAACCATTTTCCGCACTCTCCCACTTACTAATATCAACCAAGCGGCGTGGCTCTCTATCCCTCAATGTGTTGGTTCGGTTCGAGGATCATACACTACATGCAACTTGTTGGGAGTTGAATTGCTTTGAGAAAAGTAAAGATGATAATTATCAACGAGTTCGACCAATGACGGGATAATTGCTTAAATCCATGTTGGCGCATCACACGGCATGGATCGACCATGATGTATCCTTTTGGGTGGTACAACGGCCCATGGTAAAATGCAACATCTCTTGGAATTGGACGGTACCCTCTAATCTCCTTATAGGTGTCGAACACAACGTCTTCCTTCCTCATAGCATCCGAGCCAATCTCATATTGATGACTCGACCTTTATTTACCGGGCCGGATTCTTTGTTAAACTCAAACCTCGAGCTCTAGGGGTATCGGGTTCGGGAAGGTCTTTGATCTTCAAGAATTGGCAGTCCTTGAATAAGGTTGGGAAGTGTTCATAACACCACACCTAATCCAATTTGAACAATATACATGTGAACATAAGTAAAAAAATACATCTCAACAATAGATTAAAGAAATTTGTACACTGGGTAGAGTGAAATTCCCGACAAATTGGTTTGTTTTGCCAATGAAGCCCTTCTCATCTCCGCCATCAAATGTGCCATGACCGCGGTGCCCCAAGAATAGCCATGGACACCTTCCAACGGGTCAAGGTCTTGGAGAAAGTTTGCACTTACCATGTTGCCGTTAGTGTCAGGGAATGCCCTAGTGCCCAAAATGTATAACAGGTATGCGGCGGCTGTATACCGAATCTGTGCAGGGTCCCATCCATCCTTCGAGCTTCTAGCCTTTGTATTTTCAAACATCTTCTTAAGCATCGTCAACTTGAATGTCTTCGTCTTACTTCCGTTCGATGCTACATAAAAGCTATCAGAAGAAGTTTTGAAGTCCCAACCAAACGACTTTTGGGTCAAATCGTGCAACTTCGACCATTCTAGGTCCCAATACTCAACTCCCCTACGAAATTGATTTGCCGATAACATTCAAGCCTAGAATGTTATGAGCATCTTCGAGGAATCAAGGTCATCTCACCAAAGCGGGAAGTGCATTGTATCTGTTTCACCATGGTACCTCTCAACGAAGCAATTGACGGTCACGAGATGTCTGGATTCACGTAATTTTCAACCAAAGAATACGAGACCCGAGTTCTTTACTAATGTTTGGACATCTTCATGCTCCAACGACAAATCCCAATGAGCCGCGGCTTGGTTCGGCAAACACGCACAGCCTTAGTATGATCCTACAAATACGAGATAATACGATTAAGAGATGATGTAAAAGATAAAACAACGTACATGCACAAAATAAAAAAATGCTTACATAAGTTTGAAAGATAGTACGAGCCCAAGAGTGCTTGTATCCAAAGAGTACTTTCGGTTCCGGAGCTTGTCCCCAAATTTTACCATCATCGCGGTCGGGTAACATGTCATCAAGGTGAGGAAGGTGACAACCTTTAACTTTCGGTTTTCGGCTGCCCTTGCCCTTACCTTGTGTTGGTTGTTGACTAGTCCCACCAACTTCGCTTTGGCCTGCTAATTGACTTGGGGGAACCTCATCATCTTCCTCCTCACTTTCCACTCCATCATGCTCATCGCCCTCATGTGTTCCAGTACGTTCACGGATTGCAAGTGCACTACGTTCACCACCACTCTCCCAAATTGACCCTCTTGTTTCAAACCCCAAACGTTTCTTGCGACCCGCATCTTTCCCCGTGGAGCGGGGGGCGAGGAGTATCAAGACCGTCCTTCCTCCTTCTCTTAGTGAGGATAGGACCTTTATCTTTCCTCGCTTCTTTGGCTCTTGACCTATAACATAAACAAACATTAGAAAAGGCATGGCAGTTTAGGAGCCGGCATACCAATTCCTAAACAAACCAATCAGGTAACATGAGCCGTGACACACCATAAATATCGAGCATGCCGGTATCGTTGAACCGGCATTGTCTGGAAACTAAATTAAATGCCGGTATTAAGCACCATTTCAGTGATGTTCCTGTATGTTTTAAGTGTAATACCGGCATTGTGAACTGAACTAACATATGCCGGTTTTAAAATAACGGCAATCACGAAACCTAGATATAATGCCGGTACATCTAATTAAGTTCTGTGTGTTTTTAGTTTGCAAACCGGTATGGTAATCGACCCAAATTCTATCTTAGGTATAAAACATTCGATTTCAGGAATGAAAACCGGTATGGTATTCGACCCAAATTCTATGCCGGTATAAAAAATTCGATTTCAGGAATGCAAACCGGTATGGTATTCGAGCCAAATTTTATGCCGGTAGCTAAACCGGCTTGGTATTCAAACCAAGATCCAATGCCGGTTTTTACTGTAACTCATCAGTTTCAGCTATTGTGGGCGATTCTAACCTAAACCCATGGCTACAAATCGAGTAAAACAATCATAAATGAGTTCAAAAATCACTTACCTTCTCAGAGAAGCCATGAGTGTTTGATCATCCGGGTCGCTGCTGCGTCGTCTTCTAGTTGTTGAGCAATATTCTCGATTCTTTGTTCATGTGTTTGTTGAGCAGCCGTTTTGGTTCTCGATTTTGCTTTCGATTTGGTTCTTGGAGGCATGGTTATGTTATGTTAATCGACGAAGAAATTTTTGATTCAACGATTAATCGTCGATGAAGAATGAGCGATGAGGAAGAAGATGAAGAATTTTTTTTTTTTCAGAAACAAAGCTATGCCGGTTCGGAATTGAATTGGGGGATATATGATTTTGGTTATTTGATTTTATGTTTTAGTTGAAAGGGTATAACGAGTCTTTTCATAATATTTTTAATTAATCTAAGGGTGTTTTAGTATTTTCGCCTCCAAAAAACACCCCTTAACAGCCACCTATGGTTGGGGGAAGTAATTCATATCCCCCAATTAGATTATATATCCCCCAATTGCGCGTTCTTTATATCGTAAGGATATTATACGGGATGAACTGGGTAAAATGTTGATACGCCTTTTCTTTTCCGTGGCACGTTCATTGTCCTCATCTTTTTAAAAAAATATTTTTTAATCACTGAACCCTCGTTTTGGAAAAATCAGTTATGCTTTATTCAGTTTAACCCAACATCTCACAACTTCTTTTATTCAACATATTCTGAATCATTAAAGATTTTATTGGTCGAATATGGATTAGGTTGTTACAACTCAACAAGAAGGCCATCCGAAAATGCAAACCATATAAATAGTAAATAGGCATTTAAATCACAAGGTCAAGGAAATTTAATTTATGAGCTCATGTTGGGCTCTATATGCATGTTGGTTTAGTTTCATTCATGTTGTTTTTTTTAAACTTCATTTAAGTTACATTTAATCCTTGTGCTCACTATGTTAATTAAGTTCTCAGTACAATATATTTAGCGGGCCAAACTCTTAAGCCATAAAATTTCGGGTGCCATTATTCCGAATCAAACAGACAATTTATATGATTTGTTATATATATAAGGATATCATGAAAGGAACTCAGTTGTTGTTCATCTTTATATCTATGTACTTCGGCCTCCTCTTCAAGTGCATATATAGCGGCCACATTCTTACAAAACTACAAACAAAAAAACTGAGCCAAACAATTGCTGATTTTGGCGCAGTTATTCCCATAACAGTTCTTATGCTGATTCCTGTGAGTACTAGTGTACATTCCGTTCGTTTAAAAGAAATTATACGGTTTGTTCGAATTTTAATAGTTCTTTAATTTTGAATGTTCTCATGCGAGTATATGCTTATATGAATAGGTATTTGTTGTCAGGAATGAAGCAATTCTAGCTGCAATAAAGAAGTACATCCCTTCTTTGGTGAGTTCACGCCCCAAATTACATATATCTCAGAACTTCCATGGAGTTCATGCCGCAAAATCGCTCATACGTTATCTCTTGTTTACTTTGTTTTGTGAATATATAGATTCCTTCTCCTTATTCGTCAGAAAGCTCGGGAATGGTGAAAAAATTGAACAAAATTAAGAAGATTGAAACTAAATGTAACTTCATTCCTCCTCTCCGAAATTAATCCTTTGCATGATTATATAAAAATAAACAAAGAAGTCGTCCTTCATGTTACATGCCCTTGCTACCTTTTGTTGTTTTTACTTGCATGAGAAAATATCAAAGTCGTTATATAATTACTTGATAATAAATTTGCATTACCTCCTCTAAAGATCGATAACACACGATAATATTATAGTGTTAATTAATCTCAAAATGACATAAAAACTCTTCACCACAAAACAATAGAAGATTTGACTAGTCACATGAATAGAAGGATGAAGTTCTTGATTAACCAAAACAAGAGACAGTACAGAGTATTTAATATAAACAGACACTTCCAGAACAAAAAGCAGCCACACACGTGTAGGAAACTAATCCACACAAACTAGACTGACAGCTAGATAAAAGCTGTAATATAGAGACATGATAAAATACTAAAAAAAGTGACTACCACTTTTTATATACTTAGTGATAGAAAATCATATTAAGTGATTTTGGTGGGAAGAAAAAGTTGAAAAAGATGAGAAACTTTTGAGATTTTTTTCTAACTAAAACCCTAGATTTTAAATCACCCAACCAATGTTATTTTTATTTCTCAAAACTGATGAAAGTAAGTAAAAAAAATTAAATTTTTTAGCTTTTCAAAGCGGTTTACGGTTGGGTTTTTTCTTCGTAGCCAACCATAAGACAATTTACGGTTAGGTGATGATGAACTCCTAACCGTAACTAGGTAAAATTAGGAAAACCCAATTTTAAACTAGTTACGGCTGGGTTTTTCTTTGTCGAACCCAACTGTAAAACAATTACGGCTGGGTTTTTTGTGATCGAACCTAACTGTAAATGAGTTATGGTTGGGTTTTTTTGGTCGAACCCAACTGTAAAACAATTAAGGCTGGGTTTTTTGTGATCGAACCTAACTGTAAATCAGTTACGGCTAGGGTTTTTTGGTCGAACCCAACTGTAAAACAGTTACAGTTGATTTTTTTTTTAGGAAAACCCAAACGTAACTAATTCTGAAACCTAATTTTTTCAACTGTTTCAATCAATCTAACCATTTCAAATGCAATTGGTTTGTTGATTACCATCACTTCTATCAATATGCTTCTTCCGCACCTTTAGTAGAGAATTCAATCGACGATTATAAGTTTTTCGAACCGTCGATTGATCGAAGATGGTGAAATGATTTTGATTGAAAAAAAAAAAGGAGGGAATAATTTATAGTTGATGAAGGAGAGGAAGTTAAGAAGAAGAAGAAGAAGAAGAAGAAGAGCACATCTTTGAATTAGAATTAGGTTTTGATTTTAGTTTTAGTTTTTAGGTTTTGATTTTAGTTGAAGGTTATTTTAGTCATTTGGTATTGAATCAAAAATACCTCATAAGCAATTTTTTGGTCGCTAGAAATCCAAGTGAAACCCCTCTATTGGAATGTGACGCCCCAATAATGGTTTCAAATAAAATTTAATGATCAAGTTAACGTGAGAGAAACAAACAAGAAAAATAGGGTTCAAACTAAAGTAAATAATTAGAGTTTTAAAGTGATGAAAAAAGTCATTTAAATTCAGAGAAAACCACTTGTACCCTTTATTTTGATCTTAATATATAAAAAATGATTTAGAGAAAAATTCCCCAACTTATAACCCAAAATTTATAACACATACTATCGTAAGGATATTATACGGAATGAACTGGGTAAAATGTTGATACGCCTTTTCTTTTCCGTGGCACGTTCATTGTCCTCATCTTTTTAAAAAAATATTTTTTAATCACTGAACCCTCGTTTTGGAAAAATCATTTATGCTTTATTCAGTTTACCCCAACATCTCACAACTTCTTTTATTCAACATATTCTGAATCATTAAAGATTTTATTGGTCGAATATGGATTAGGTTGTTACAACTCAACAAGAAGGCCATCCGAAAATGCAAACCATATAAATAGTAAATAGGCATTTAAATCACAAGGTCAAGGAAATTTAATTTATGAGCTCATGTTGGGCTCTATATGCATGTTGGTTTAGTTTCATTCATGTTGTTTTTTTTAAACTTCATTTAAGTTTCATTTAATCCTTGTGCTCACTATGTTAATTAAGTTCTCAGTACAATATATTTAGCGGGCCAAACTCTTAAGCCATAAAATTTCAGGTGCCATTATTCCGAATCAAACAGACAATTTACATGATTTGTTATATATATAAGGATATCATGAAAGGAACTCAGTTAGTTGTTCATCTTTATATCTATGTACTTCGGCCTCCTCTTCAAGTGCATATATAGCGGCCACATTCTTACAAAACTACAAACAAAAAAACTGAGCCAAACAATTGCTGATTTTGGCGCACTTATTCCCATAACAGTTCTTATGCTGATTCCTGTGAGTACTAGTGTACATTCCGTTCGTTTAAAAGAAATTATACGGTTTGTTCGAATTTTAATAGTTCTTTAATTTTGAATGTTCTCATGCGAGTATATGCTTATATGAATAGGTATTTGTTGTCAGGCATGCAGCAATTCTAGCTGCAATAAAGAAGTACATCCCTTCTTTGGTGAGTTCACGCCCCAAATTACATATATCTCAGAACTTCCATGGAGTTCATGCCGCAAAATCGCTCATACGTTATCTCTTGTTTACTTTGTTTTGTGAATATATAGATTCCTTCTCCTTGTTCGTCAGAAAGGTCGGGAATGGTGAAAAAATTGAACAAAATTAAGAAGATGGAAACTAAATGTAACTTCATTCCTCCTCTCCGAAAATAATCCTTTGCATGATTATATAAAAATAAACAAAGAAGTCGTCCTTCATGTTACATGCCCTTGCTACCTTTTGTTGTTTTTACTTGCATGAGAAAATATCAAAGTCGTTATATAATTACTTGATAATAAATTTGCACTACCTCCTCTAAATATCGATAACACACGATAATATTATAGTGTTAATTAATCTCAAAATGACATAAAAACTCTTCACCACAAAACAATAGAAGATTTGACTAGTCACATGAATAGAAGGATGAAGTTCTTGATTAACCAAAACAAGAGACAGTACAGAGTATTTAATATAAACAGACACTTCCAGAACAAAAAGCAGCCACACACGTGTAGGAAACTAATCCACACAAACTAGACTGACGGCTAGATAAAAGCTGTAATATAGAGACAGTAAAATACAAAAAAAAAAGTGACTACAACCCCCCCCCCCCCTTAAAAATTAAAGGGCGTTTAGACCTTCAATTTGGACTTCAGAAATTCAAAGTGGGGTGCTGCAAGTCCTTTAGTAAAGATATCAGCTGCTTGCTCCAATGTTGAAAGATATATGACCTGTATAGACTTAGATTGAACTAATTCTCTGACAAAATGGAAATCTAAAGCCATATGCTTCATCCTGCTGTGAAAATTTGGATTTGAAGCTAAAGAGATAGAGCTTTTATTGTCACAAGCCATAGTAGGTGAATTTAGCAGAAAAATATGTAAGTCTATGTGAAGATTGCACAACCAAATAACTTCAGCTGCAGTGAAAGTCAATGACATGTATTCAGCCTCAGTACTTGACCTGGAGATAGTTGCTTGCTTTTTGGCTGACCAACTAACAGGATTTTCACCAAAAAAGATGCAGTACCCACTGGTGGATCTTCTATCATCAGGATTACCAGCCCAGTCTGCATCTGAATAACCTTGAAGAGTAGTGAAACCCTTAGTGAAAAGTAGACCATGATCGATAGTACCTTTAACATACCTGAGAACTCTTTTAGCGGCTGTTAAGTGTGTTGTTGTTGGAGACTGCATGAACTGACAAATATGGTTTACAGCAAAGCATAATTCAGGTCTTGTCCAAGTTAAATATTGCAGAGAACCAACAGTGGACCTATATTATGTAGGATTAGACAGAAAATCACCATCAATAGCACTTAGTCTTTGTTATCTAGAATAAGGATTACAACATGGTTTGATGCCAACCAAATTTATTTTCTCTAATAAGTTAAGAGCATACTTAGTTTGACTAAGAAAAAGACCATGTTTGTTCCTTTTCACTTCAAGTCCCAAAAAATAGTGTAGAGCTCCTAGATCATTCACTGGAAATTTTGTACAAAGATAAGAAATTATGGAATCACAATGTGTTGAGTTGTTTCCTGTGATGATAATATCATCAACATACACCAGTATAATGGTAAGCTTACATCCAAATTTCTGAACAAAGAGAGATGAATCTGCTTGTGAAGGTATGAAATCAACAGCAATAAGAGAATCCATTAGCTTTTCATAGTTGTGATGTATTTTCATTCTTCATAATTGTTAACCAAACTGGTATCTTTGCAACTTGAGATCCTACTAAATTTTGAGATGAAACTGGTGGTACTATTGACCATGTGCCAGCATCCTTCAAAGCTGTATTTTCATTCTTCATAGCTGTTAACCAAACTGGTATCTTTGCATCTTGAGAGTAGCATGTAGGAGTAATGTGATTAAAATGAGATATATGAAAAGCAGATAAGGCATATTTTGTTGAGAAGAATACCTTTGGTTTTAAAGTACCAACTTTAGCTCTTGTGGTCATTTGATGTGTATTCATAGCACTATCAGCAAAAGTAGATGTTATAGTTGTAGTTGAAGTATCAGAATTATGTACTGAAGTATCATTAGAAGTAATAGAAGTATCACAAACACAAGAAGGAATGGAAGGTATCATTAAGTGCATAAGTATCTGTGGTAGCTGTAGAAATATCCAAAGTAGCTGGAGTAGTGGGAAAATCCAAGAATACTGAAGAATCAGTAGTTCTCTGTTGAGAAAGTGTTTTATAAGGAAAATTTTCTTCATGAAAAACAACATGTCTGGAGACAAACACTTTACTAGTATTTGGATCTAAACATATGTAACCCTTGTGTTGTGAACTATATCCAAGAAAAACACAATGTACACTTCTAGGTTGCAGTTTGTTATTAGTGTAGGGCTTCAACCAAGGAAAACACAAACATCCAAAAGATTTGAGAAAGAAATAATATGGTGCTTTGTTGAGGATTGAAATGGATTTGAAAAAGATAGTGATCTAGTGGGTAACCTGTTAATGATATAATTAGCAGTGGATAAAGCATCAAACCAAAACTCAAATAGCAAATAAGCTTGATATAGAAAAGTTCTTGTAATCTCTAGAAGATGCGTATGTTTTTATTCTGCCACACCATTCTGTTCAGATGTGTGTGTACAAGTAATTTCATGAGAGATACCACTATTAAGTAACACTTTTGTGAGAGCATTGTTGACAAACTCTCCTCCTCCATCAGTCTTAATAATTTTGATATGTGAGTTTAACTGATTTTCTATTTAAACTTTGAAGTTATCAAAAGTAGTCTTAAAATCATATTTAAGAGACAAAGGATAAACCCAGCAGAACTTTGTGTAACCATCAATGATATTAACATAATATCTGAATCCATTTGAAGAAATAACTGGAGCAGGACCCCATACATCCATGTGAAGTAATTGTAAAGGAGATGTAGTTACAGACAGAAACATATGAAAGGGTTGCTTATGACTTCTACAGACTTGACACTATTTACAAGTAAGATTTTTGTCTGAAATATTGAGAATCCTAGCTAGCCTACTAAGAGATTGAAATGATGGATGAGCTAATCTTCTATGCCAGATTGTTGAAGAAGCTTTATTATATATACAAGCAAATGTTGTTGAAGTAAGTGGATAAGTAATGTTGCCTTGTAGAGGATAAAGATCATCCTTACTGGGACCTTGAAAAAGAATTTGTCCTGATTTCACATCCTTTATAGTAAAGTCATTTGAAGTGAAAGTCGGGGAACAATTATTATCTCTGGTAAACTTATGTACTGAAATTAAGTTCTGTGATGCTAAAGGAACATGAAAAATATCTTTGAGAAAGTTGTTATTGGGTACCTGAGATAAATAAGACCCAGTTTTATGGATTTGCATACCTTCGCCATTAGATGTAGTGACAAATTTTGTGCCTCCATAAGAAGAAGTTGAAGCAATATTAGAGGCGTCAGCAGTTAAATAATGTGTTGCACCTGAGTCTACACACCAAGGATTTTGTCCCATAATATTTTCATAAGCAAGCATAGCCTGTAGATTTCTTGGAGGATTTCTCCCTTGATATGAGAAATTCATTTTGTTCCAACACTCATCAGCAGCATGTCCATATTTGTGACATATTTGACATGTTAGTCTTTCACCAGAGGAAATAGATATAGAACCAAAAGAGGTAGGTCTTGGTACAGATGTAGGATAGGAAGTAGTTGTTGTTGTTGGAGAAGGTAGAATACCAACACCTCTACCAAAACCTCTAACAGAATATGAATTTCGACCTACCCTATGAAATCCTCTAGAATTTCCTCTACCATTGGTATTGCCAGATGCATAGAATGCTCTGTTAGTTGATTCAAGAGAGGAACTTGCAATTTTACTGTTAATAAGCATCTCTTCACTAAGTAACAAATTATGTAATTCAAGACTTGACACAGGTGGAGTTCTCATTCTCACAGAAGTAGCAAAAGAATTATAATCAGCATTCAAGCCTTCTAAAGTAATAACTACAATTTCATCATCAGATATTATAGATCCAGTAGCAGCTAATTGATCAGTAATAGTCTTGATCTCACTAGTGTAGGAAGCAATAGTAGAATTTCCTTTCTTGATATTCATAAGCTTTGTTCTTAATTGTATAGAATGAGTAAAAGAAATTCGAGCAAAGCGGTCAGAAATAAGAATGAATTGAATGTGGTAATGAAAAGAAATAAGATTTGAGATAAGAAAGAAAGATGATGAAGATGAAGATTGAAAGAGAAGAAGATCAGAATCGAGCAGCAGAATGGGAGATTGGATCGAATTTTGTGTCTGATACCATAGTGACATGAATAGAAGGATGAAACAGATTTCTTGATTAACCAAAACAAGAGACAGTACAGAGTATTTAATACAAACAGACACTTCCAGAACAAATAGCAGCCACACATGTGTAGGAAACTAATCCACACAATTCTAGACTGACAGCTAAACAAAAGTTGTAATAGAGAGACAGTAAAATACAGAAAACAACTGTTACTATTGACTTGGTTTAGAGATCACGAAACCCTGCGACTTTCTAATGATCTTTTAGGGAGATTAGCAATTGCATCCACTTTATATTTAAGTCATATAAATTAGACATAATCAACAACATGGCCCAGATATTTCAAAACACTAATAATATCGAAATACATAATCAAGGAACTCCAAAAGCGTCGTAAAAGTATCTTCACACTGTTGTTGCCTATACAATGGAGAAATAAATGATTAATTGTTTCTTCCTCCATCTTGCACATTTTGCACGTATTAAGATTTCCAAAATCCATTGACCTCACTTTTCGAGAAATCAGCTAAACTTTAGTCAGTTTACCCCTACATCCCACGACTTCATTTATTCAACGAATTCAAAAGCATCAACGATTTTATTGGTCGGATATTGATTAGGTTACAACTCAAGGCCATCCCAAAATGCAAACCATATAAATAGGCATATAGGTTCAATTGAATGTACATGCCATGGTTCTATATGTTGTTGTATATTTTGAACTTCATCTAAATTACATGTAATCCTTCCCTAATGCTAATGTCCCCGGTTTGTTTATGAAGTTCTCATTACAACATATTTCTTGGACCAAACTCTTAAGCCATAAACTTTCGGTTTCCACTATTCCTAATCAAACATGCACTTTACATGCCAGTTAATGTCATAATCTGCACATGAGGATGTTGTAAGTCACATATCAAAATTTGTGTTCAAAAGAGGCGCACTAACTAGTATATTCTATTCGGTTATACGCTTATTTTAGAACCAGATATATAACGATGTTGATTCGAGTAGGTGATAAGTTTCACCTAGTTTGTATTTGAGGTTTCAATAGGTTTATTTCCAGTCTTAAAAACTAAAAAGATATAATTTCACATAGATGGCGGCAAAGCCAAAAATCTTGTTACGGAGAGGCAACAAATTATAAAGGTAGGCATTAAGCATAATTGGGCTTTAACCATAATTAGGCTTGAGAGCCTGCCCAGCATGGTAGGCAACTTCCAACCCTTGCCATGAGCTCAGGGGAAGTTTTGGCGTATATATGTAATTTATGGGGCGTGAACTCACCAAAGATGGGATGTACTTCTTTATTGCAGCTAGAATTGCTCGACAGATACCTATTCATATATAAGCATATACTCGTATGAGAACATTCGAACTAGTCGTATAACTTATTTGAAATCACTGTGGAACTTCTCAACTGACTATATGAAAAATCAGAAATGAGGTACAATTGTTATATAAATGTGAACAAGAAACAAACAACTTTGGACTACTATTTTAATGAAAAATCATAATGTACTGTTACTATATATATATATTGATTATTAATTTATATATTAGTTGTGCTCTACTGGAAGCTTAAATGTTTTATTATCTTACAAATTCAACTGGGTTATTAATTTACAACATGAAATTAACATACATATAGAGCCCCAACATGTACATTCAATTTAACTGAATTATTCCTAGTGATTCAAATGCTTATTTATTGGTTGGCATTTGGGATGGCCTTATTGTCAATTTGCAAACTAATCGACGACCAACGTGATCTTGAATGTTGGGGTAAATTGAATAGAGTATAGTTTGATGCCTCGAAAAATTGGGGTTCACCGATAAAAAAATATATTTTTAAAGATGAGGAGGCCGAGCGTGCTAGCGTAAGTGAAAAGAAAATCTTAGCGAAACAATGATGTTACCCTATGCTTTATGCATAATATCTTAATGGATAGTACGTATTTGTTATAAATTCGTGGGTTAAATTCAGGGGAACTTTTTCTAAATGTATTTTTATGATTTTCTATATCAAAAATAAAGAATAAAAGTAGTTTTCTATGTTTTTCATCACTTCGGAACTCTAACTACTTACTTAAACTTGAATCTATTTTTGTTGTTGTTTTCTCTCACGTTAACTCTTAGGCTAGTCAATATAGTAATCAGTCAAAGTAAAGGAAGAGGATCGGCGAACAAAACCATTAGACAAACGCTTTTTTGAAAAAACTTACCATCCATAAGATCTTAAATATCTGAAGGTTAACATATCTGATGACATGGCACACAATTCTGTTATAGGCAGGGTTTGGCTTTAATTAATGTTAGTAGTAAGTGTTGATGGGAGAGACAATCCGATGCAGAATTTCAGTCAAGTGTCTATATATCCGCTGCTTATTCCCACTTTATTAGGATTTTTCTCTTTATTCCCTCCACCGCTCTTGGTTTCAACCTCAACAGCAACAACCAACCATGGTGAATGATGAACTCACATCACTAACACCACTAAACCTTGATCCACATCCCGATGTTCAAATCCTCAAAGCTAAAGAGTACTCACTCCAATTAGCAAGGATATTTACCGTTTCCATAGAACGGGTCATGCTCGTAAAAGTATAATGATACTAACATTTTTCTCTGCTCAGATTTCGATATTATTAGTGTTTTGAAATAACTGGGCCATGTTGTTGATTATGTCTAATTTATAGGACTTGGACAGTATTGATTAAGTCAAGAAGCTACTCTCCCTAAAAACAAAGTTCATCTATGCTAGCTCTGGTGCCTTATAACAGGAAGCTTTTAGTTTAACTCATCAGTATTGATTAATTAAGTTTAACATCAGTATTGAAATCGCAAATGTAAATTTAATGAGCAAGTTAACGTGATAGAAACCAACAAGAAAAATAGTGTTCAAATCAAAGTAAATAATTAGAGTTCCAGTGATGAAAAAAGTCATTTTAAATTCAGAGAAAGCCTAAAAAAAACATAAAAATAGATTTAGAAAATCAATCCATGATTAACCCAAAAAATTATAACAAATCCTATCCATTAAGATTTTCTTTTATTATTATTATTATATTATTGATCAGCAAAAGTAGATAATCTAAAGACTTAAAGGCCAAGACAAATAAAACTCTCACGTTGAACGATGAGGAAACCCTCGCTTCCTATTAGCCGAAATATGCCTTATTTGAGTTTTGTGGGGAGTTTTTTTTTTTTTTTGCTAGGTAATGGGGAGGCTATTTTGAGATTTTAGTAGATTGGGCTTATCCAAGTTTGAAGAGATGGATTACACTCTTATTTTGAGATTTTAGTAGATTGGGCTTATCCAAGTTTGAAGAGATGGGATTACACTCTTGCATATAAGTCGCAAAAGTGATCCTTGATTTTATTAGCGGAAGTCCTTGTAGATTTTAGTACCCAAAAATAAAACCGAAGGTTTCAAGAATACCTTGCCTTCCCGTGATTCATTCACTAGGCTTTATGCTAGCATTTGTTACTTGCCGACTCTTTTCTATGTTTATCCCTTTTTGGTGCTTGAAATGTTTGAGTTCACAACAATTGTGTCAAGACAGACATGCATATATCAATCATGTTACTAATTTGTCAAAACTTCATTGTTTACCGTCAAAAAGGAGCACCTTCATTACATGTTATTATAATGACATATTCATAAGCCGATGTACATCATATAATATCCTATTTAAAACATTCTTACGTCGGGATTTCTATTATCCAGGAAGGAAGGGGAACTATAAGAGTCTATTATCTGGTTAAATAAATTTTGGTGAATATAATCAAGAATTTTACTATCATAGTGAAGAAGCAAAGAAGTTGTGGAATAACAACAACTGAAATGTAAGAGGAAACTAAACAAAATATGTACACATAGGTAAACACTAATTAGACTAATGACTCGGATATGTAAGATGTTAAAGAGGGATGGAAAAAGAAAATTCTATGTTCTTGGAGAATGCATGATTTTTGTTCGCAATTTTTCGGCTTCTATATTTTTTTCTCCGACTCTGATCGTTTCCCCACAACTACGAATTTGGTATAGAATTAATATAAGTGGTTCCGACTTGACGAGTTATGATCACATGCTTGTCTCAGTTTAGAATGTAAATTTCCAACTTCAAGTGGAAAAATTAAGAATAGGTCTACTACCTCTTAACTAAAATGCAGTAAAATCATATCAGTGCCAAATATACCTAATCTTACGACCTTTTCATTCGGGTCCCTAATTTCTGCTGCAAATATTCCCCATTGCCTTCTTGTTACCTCTGTAATGTTTATGTTCACCTAAACTTTGCAATTAAATGTTATCTAATTTGATCGAGATTTGGAATATCATTTCGCTGTTATTCATACTCATCCATTAGGACCTAGGGGAAATGTTGGAAACTTGGAATCTGACAGTTGACAGTTGACAGAAGAGTGAAGCAAAGAGTGGAGTGTTTGAAAAGGGTCAAAATGTTGAATTTGACTCTTAAAAAATTGATTGCTTGGGAAGGAAACTTTTGTTTAGTTTGAGAAGTTTGTCTGTTTCTCTATTATATAAGCAAGCCATTACATAAACGGGGCGATCGAACAAGATAGGTTAACTGGAAATCAATTTCTCCAACCTTTTTCCTGACCGGTAAATGAAAATGAAGATAAATGTAATTATAAAACAGTCCTGCATCGCAAAACCGATCCGTGATGAAGTTATTCGTGTTGATAGTGACTATTCTAGAAGCAACAGAGAGTACACAAAATCCAAAAGTAGACGAGAAGTCTAATTCAAGGGATCCGGAAACATGTTGCGTTCAAATTTGGCAATGAATCACTGGTAGTGGAAGTCCTTCTGCATTTTAGTATTCAAATATCAAACAGAAGGTTTCATGAATTCATTGCCTTCATTCAATGGAGATGGTAGGGTGGATATGTTTATCTAGCATTTGTTGTTGGCCGACTTCTTTCTATGTTCATCTCATTTTTATGCTTGAAATGCTTGAGTTCACGGAAATTTTGTGACTCAAGAGTCAAGACACACATACATCGATAGTGTTACAAATTAGTGGAAACTTCATTGTTTGCCATGAAAAAATAACAGCTTCATTTCAGGTAATTTTAATGATAAATTCGTAAGCCTATTTACATGTATAACTGTAGCTACCTATCATCATATTTGAACCGTTTATATGTCTACAATTCCATTATTCGGCAAGGGAAATTATAGAAGCATGTTATTTGGCGAAATAAACTTTGGTGAATAGATTATGAATATGATGTTCAAGAATTATATTTCAGTGAAGTAGTAATAGTAATAGAAGAAAAGCATGCTTAAATAAGCAGAAACAAAGAAAAAGCAAGGAAACTGCCAAATAACGACTAAAATGAGGGAGGAAACTGAACAAAATATGTAAACACAACTTTGGAAGGGTCTAGAGCTTTTATTGTGAAGCTTACTTGATCAAATGCTTCTTTTGAGTTGGAAGTATTTAGTACTCCTGTTTCATTCTTAATATTGTTTTTAGCTTTTTTTTCTTCGAGAAGAAAATGCTATATTTATAAGAGGAAAAATATGTATAGGATTTGAGTCAAAAGATTCCCATGAACCAACTAATATTGTTTTTAGTTGTGCTTTGAATTAGTAATTGTTGTCTACCATTAACGTTGTATATTCGAATATTTGCAGCTCCGATGGGTTAGCAAATGCATGTACGGGGAGGTGTGGCAACATTTTAACAACTTGCCAACTTTGAAAGAAGAATGGTTACGAAATCTAGGAGCCAAAAAGGCTGGTGATGCAAAATAAAATAAAATAACAGGGGCATCTACCCCTAGTGAAGATGATAAAAGCGAAAAAAAATGATTCATTTCTTCAGAGCAATAAAATAAAAGAAAACTGAAGTTAATGGGAATCCTATCCACATATGCTCTTATCATATCATTGTTCGATGGTTAGTGGGTTAGGGCAATACTTAAACATGAGATTCTCTCTCGATGAAAAATGTGGGACCATTGTACTTAGAATGACCGGGGACGCCACCGAACCTTTGAATCACATTTGGGCTTGATTCGCTTGAATGGAAATCAACTTCTACAAGAATTTTATAACTTCATCGTCCTCCGTGCATGAAAATGACTACGATTCATTATTATAATTCTTGACCTATAAGAAATAACACAAGTAAGAGCTGCAGTGAGCAAAAAAAAAAAAAGAACAAGAATTGAACCAGCAGTGCCAATGGGGAGTACGCTATTTCGAGAATCTAGTAGATTGGGATTATCCAAGTTCGAGGGGTTGGAATTACACTCGTGCATATATGTCGCAAGGTACAAGATTAGACATATGTCCAGGGCCGGCAATGAGGCAAAGTCATCAAAGTTTGACTTTGGGGCAGCACCGGCCAGGGGCAACAAAAATAATAAATTCTTAAGAGATGTGTTTTGTCAAAAAAAAAAATGTAGCTCTAAATTATGAGTAAATAGAAATATAAGGACATAAAAGAAGGGCGTAATATAAATAAAAATCATTGTAGTGGTTTAATAGTAAATTAACATAAAAAATCAAACACGTTCTGTCGTTCTCACTTCTCAATTTCCTCTCTCAATTTTTTTTTTCTCTCCGAACACTCTTTAAACTCTTTCTTTCACAACTCAAAAGCAGACCATAGGATGCATCATCTTTAGTTACAGTAAGTAAAATTGGTTTTTTGAATGTACAGAGTTTATAATCCTATCTAGTCTTTGAAGTTTGATTTCCATTAGTATTCTTAAATTGTATTTTTAGGGCAAAAAATTCTAAACCCCTGATTCAATCGAATTCATGTTCTCCAATGTTCCGAGATGGATTATCTGTTGGAATATTTTCAACTGTGCTATCCAGGGGGGTCCTGGGGGGCGTAGCCAGAATCATATCCAGTTAGAATCATATCCAGAATCTTCGATTCCAACAAGAAGAGACTCATCGTTTCGATTCCAACAGACGCCATTCCCAATAGATGCGAAAACATCTATAAATAACATCTCCCAAAACTCGTTTATCATCATATCAAAAACAATCTGTTTTCTTCTTCTCTAATAGCATCATCGAATCTTATACAAGTGTGATTCTTGGTCGGTCAAGGAAGTACAATCCTTGAATTCGATTACGGTGTTAGGGCTTCATTGAATCCTGGAAGGCATAATTCGAGAGACCATGTTGTACTCGCCAATTTAATTGGGAAATGTCGAATTATTGTCTAAAAGAATCGAAAGAGCCTTGAAGTCGTGGGTACACCATTGTTTGGTTTCCTTGTTTTCTTTATTCATCCTCTTGTTTTTAACCCAATTTTCCAACATTATCTAACAATCGTATTAATATGTATCATAGTATTGAAATGAATCCTCACTTCCTCAACTTAGGAATTAAGGGTGATGACATCAAAGGTTAAGGTTGGGAGGGTATTTCAAGGATGTACATCTCCAAACTTAATGATGAAGAAATCAAGAAATATGTTGAAAGGAAGAATGATCCTGAACCCGATGCTGAAGAAGAAATCAAGCCCTATACTTTGACGATCAATGTTTCTTCAGACTTAAGAAATGGTGAACAACTATCGTTTGTCTGAGTTTGGTTTAGTTTTGCATGTTAAGGGAAATGGAAGGTGGTCTTGTCTAAACATTTTTAAGTTATCTGCTGCTCTTGTCTTTTGAACAATGCTTTGCTATATGTAGAGTTGAGATATTTGACAAGCTTGAACATTTGGAAACTTAATATATGTATTTACTAGCTTAATTAATTATGGCAGAAAATGAGTTTGCTGTATGTAAGGGGGCAACATTTTTTTGAGTATGCTTTGGGTCAGCAAAATGTCATGGCCGGCCCTGCATATGTCAATTGTGTTCCTGATTAGTCAAACCTTCATTCTGTACCATCAGAAAGGGACACCTTCATTACATGTAATTACAATGGCACATTCATAACACATGTACCCATCATATCCATTCTATTATTCTAACCATTTGTATGTCTGGATTTCTATTATCCGGCGAGGGGATCCATAAGAGGCTATTATTTGGCGAAGTAAATTTTTGGTGAATATAATGGTCGACATGAATTATATTATAGTGAATAATCAAAGAAATTGTGAAACAACAACTTTATGTAGGAGGAAACTAAACAAAATATGTAAACATTTTGTTAAAGCCCCAAGAGTCTTAAGGGTTTACACTGTATTAGGGAAGCTCTCTAATCCGATAAAAATATTTTTTTCAATTTTGTTCTTGATTAGGCTTTTGCCATGTTTTGGACCACTATTTGAACGAGATATAAAGTACTAACTGTTATGTTTCGTCCTGCTTTGGTTTTTAGTAAAATTATTATTAATTTACCTGGCATTTTTAGGGCGACCACAAAAAAATTAGGGGCTTTTTTTTATTCCCAACCCATATACACCGTTAAGGGATGTCCAAAAACGCGGAGAATACGTTAATGCCCTTACATAATCGGAAGCTATTTTGTGCCCGATTATTATAAAGCAATCGGAAGCTTAGTAACGATATTATACTGCCGATTAATATCGATTTTGTGCCTAACGCGCATCTGGCTTCTATAATAATCGGTAGGAAAAACAACCTCACGAGACTACCGATTGTTAAAGTATAGAAATAAGAAATCTTTAGAATTTTGCAATGGTGAAATTTTGGGCTCCTATATAATCAGACGAATAAAAAAATGTCTAAGCTAACGATTTAGGGCTTCCCATAATCGGGATGGTAAAAGTAGCAATTCCTACCGATTATGGTAGATTTCAAATTTCCAACAATGAAGGATTATAGAAAAAACTCATTTTGGGGACACCTATAATCGGGAGGTTGGGTAATCTATTTATCTTCCGATTATGGCTACATCCATGACTCAAGCCAAGTGGTTATGGTCGGCTCGCACCCCTCAAAACCTATGGAATTTGGCCAAGGCTCAATTTGGGGCTTCCAATAATCGGAAGGTTATAAGTAAACCCCTCTACCGATTTTGGGCTACTAAACAATCGGTAGATAATTAGGTGGTATTACCTACCGATTAATAACCGTTTGACAGATAAAACCAAAGTCAACCTAAATTCATTTTATTTCATTTTCTTTTCAACTTCCACTTCAACTCCTCTTCTCCTCTTTCCTTCCGATTGCAGAGAGGAAAACTCTCCCCCTCTCCTCGCTATACATCGTTCATCATCGATTATTCTCTATAAAGATGAAAGAAAAGGAACGTAAGAAAGCTCGAACCAAAAACGTATTGCGCGGTGAGGATCCGAATATTGGATTGCATGCCCGTAATAAAGAGGTTTTAACTCACGAACCCGAAGAACACGAAGAAGATGAAGTCCCTAATGTAGGCGATACTGATAGCCAAACTCTCAGGCAACTTGAAATGGCGCCGATTAGGTAAGATTCTACCATTAATTAGGTTTATATTGCTTCAATTCGACGAATCCATGTTTTTTTTTTTTAGGGTTTTCGGTTATTACCCAGATTCGGTAGGTTAGGTATTATTTTAAACTTCCGATTGTGGTCGAATTCTTCATTTCACGAGAACATTTGTCATATTCGGGTGGTAAATATTTAGGTTGCTTACCGATTATAGAACGTTTTTTCATTGCGAGGCCTAAATCGATCATAATCGGAAGCTAATTGTGTTTTTGCCTTCTGAATATACTAGTGAAAAACAAGTATTAGAGACACAATAATCGGGTGATATATTTTGTAATTTCCTTTCGATTGTTTAGGCTGAACCACTTGAGTAATTTCTGGACACAAAGTGATGCATATTCGGTACAAATTAGTTTTGTGAGGCTTCCGATTGTGATGCATTCGGAAGGGTGGAATTTTTACGACTTTCGATTATTGGTATTCGGAGGGTTATGTTGAAATTTGGCTTCCGATTATTGTGTGTAGATAAACATATTCGAACACCAAAAAATTTCTTATGTTTCCGATTATACGTATTCGGTAGCTTTAGGTGAACTAATATTTACGATTGAGAGTAATCGGAGGCAATTGGTTAAATAAACCAACCGAATATGTATATTCAGGAACGTTGGTTTTACATTAACTTCCGATTATATAATTTACTAACCTGTTATACTTTCTTTTGTTGTTTAGGGATAGGCGAGGTAAAAAAATCGAAGATGCAATTGTCTCGGCTAATGCAAGGAAGGAAAGGCGTGGAACCTCCGTGACTAGTGCAAGGAGAGCTAGGATTTGCTAAATCCGCTTCAAGTGCTCAAGATGTAACTCAAGAAGCAAGTCAAGAAGGTGTTCAACCAAGTGCCCCTCAATCAGAACCGGTTCAAGAAGGTGTTCAAACAAGTACCTCTCAATCACAACCAGTTCAAGAAGGTGTTCAACCAAGTGCCTCTCAGTCACAACCAGTTCAAGAAGGTGTTCAACCAAGTGCCTCTCAATCACAACCAGTTCAAGAAGGTGTTCAACCAAGTGCTCCACTATCACAACCAGAAATTCAACTAGAAGCACTCGAAGATAGAGTACCTGAAGTAGGACAAGGTAGTGGTGCGCAAGAAGAAGGAGAAGCCGAAAAGAAAAATCCTCCTCGAAAGAAAGCGAAACACCTTGTCCCACAAAAACTGAAGGTGAGGGATATTCCAGAAGGCGTAATCCTTGGGTTGCTTAGGAGGATGGAGGACAATTGTTATTTGGATACAAAGACTCCTGGGCCAGAGAAATATATGAAACCGAGGTAATCATCGTTTCCATTTTATTTACCTATTATCTTTTCCTTCGTAATAGTTTTAAGGGTTATATTTTTACTTATTCTATTTATTTTTTTAACTTGTCATGTGTTTAATAGTATCATTCCGACGTGGTTCGTATACTCAAACCGACTGCCGCACCAACTAAAATGCTGGATTGGCCTTTGAAGGATGAATGTGAAAGGTTCAAGAGAATTATTGAAAATTCTGGGTTGCCTGATGCTGCGGATAACTCTATGTTGGAACATGACCGGGTGGCTATATCGGCATTTGTGGAGAGACTTTATCCTGAGACCGACACCTTCCATATGTCGTTTGGGGAGATGACGATTACCCCAGATGATGTTGTGCAGATTGTTAGACTCCATGTCCATGGCAAAGGTGTTAGGGCCGAGTTCACAAAGAGTTGGAATGGACCAAACTTTCGCTCTAACTAAAAAGTGTTTGGGTTGGGATGAAGAAACATCAACAACTGAGTTCAAAAGATGCATGAAGTATAGAACTAGACGGTTCAACATGGGTACTCTGATGGATATGTTCAGGGGCACCAAGGGTAAAGAAGATAAAGGAACTTTAGCGGACGAGCAAGTCAACCACGCGGTCACCGCATATCTCCTATGTGTATTGGGATGTGTCATTTTCCCCAATACCAGTGTCAATCGGGTCGACGCCAACCTTTTACAACTTCTGGATCCTCTCGATAAAGTGCATGAGTACTCTTGGGGCACGGCATGCCATGCGTGGTTGATGGAAGAGTTGAGAAAGGCGTCGAGGCTTGGAATTAGCCAAGTGGCCGGGAACGTGAGTCTACTACAGGTATTGTTTATTAAATCTACATACTTGGTTTTTTATTTTTATATTTCTACCATTGAAGAATCAATTTCCTTATACTTGCAAAAATGACAATATAGACATGGATCTACGACCACTTCCCTATCTTGGGATTGGCCATTGAAAAGCCGGAGTGGGCGAAAGGTGACCCTAGAGGAACAAAGTATGTCTTCGATGACAACCATTCTAGGACGAAGGAGCAGCAGCTGATTCGTTTGAGGGAGATTTTGGACTCACTTAATTCCCAAGACGTATGCTTTGATCCATACAAGGAAGACCGAGCTGCTGGACATATCGCGGGTCGGTCCGATTTGGCACTTTATTTTGGACCGTTGTGGCACCCCACAGGATATGTGATGTATAATGCATCAAGGGTGATGCGACAACACGGTTTTGTACAAGGTATACCAAAGGACCAAATCCATGACAATTTCACTTTGGAGCTGGAGCACTGCAAGTCTGATAAAGATTCTATCACGGTGGTTCACAAGGGTTCACCATCCTGTAAATTCCATTGGGATAGAAGGGCGCATTACTTGATCAACCAAGGAAGGGCAGCCAGCCAAGGTTTTGAAAATGCTCCCAACTATATGGATTGGTACCGGAATGTTTCTCATCTTCGTGTAATCCGTGATCTTAAAGCAAAGCCCGATTCGTACAAGAGTATCCTCAAAGAGAAACCTGCGGGTTTTAATAGACTGGTACGTATTGTTTTATTAATTTAGTTTAATATTATGGGTCAAAATAGAGTAATAACCGTTTGATGGTATGCTATGTTTTAAAACAGATGAGCAGGTTCAAGCGTTTGTCCAAATGGTGCACTGATTGCATAAAGTCCTGAAGAGCTCGTGTCAATTGAGAAGATAAAAAACACCAACGAGTTGATTGATAACGTTGACAATGAGGAGTATGCATCTCAGTTAGGGGAAAAATTGCAAAAGAAACCTACAACCAAGGTGAACAAAAGAACTTGGGCGTCATCGAGCACTCAAGTTGATGAAACCAATGATGATGTTGGTCCAAGTCGTAGAGGTAGTAAAGATCGCAAAGTCAAAGCAAATAGGAAAAACTAAACTATCGGTGTTTTGTTAACTTTATGGATAACTTTGTTTATGTCGGATTATGTCGTTTGTGTCGGATTATTAGTTGGTACGTTATGTTTATGGATTATGAATGGTTATGTTGCTATGTTTATGCATTTAACGATGACTATAAGCGAATCACATGAAGAGACATGAAAGTGTTGAATTTTGGAACACAATCGGAAGATAAGTTTATATATGAACCTACCGATTCTCGAGGATGTTGCATTTTTAGTCGAATCGGTAACATTATACGTTATTAACCTACCGATTCAGGGATTTTGCAAAATATTTTGTCAGAATCGGAAGATTGCTAATATACTTTTCCTTCCGATTATCATGTGTAAAGAAAACTTGTCTTCTGTATCCAAACAACACCACAATCGGAAGGGAATTGTGCACCTTCACTTTCGAATAATAATAATCGGTAGGTTTATTTGTTATGTTCCTTCCGACTATTCTATGTAAAAAACTTTGTTTTCTGGAAGCAAACAACACCATAATCGGAAGGTAATTGTGCACCTTGACTTCCGCATATTATTTATCGGTAGTTTTAGATTTTGTAAATTTCCGATTATTCTACCAAAAAACAACTATGGTTTCTGGAACCAAACAACACCATAATCGGAAGGTAAATGTTCACCTTGACTTAGAATAAAATGAATCGGTAGGTTTAGTTTTTGTTAATATCCGATTATTAAGCTTGTGTGAAAGAACTTATGTTTCCTGGAACCAAATAACACCATAATCGGAAACAAAGTTGACACATAAGATAACCGAATATATTAATCGGTAGTTTGTTTAACAAAATACGCTTCCGTTTCTTTATAATCGGAAAGTTTTTATATTAATATTCCTCTGATTACATCCATTACATAAAGTTCAAACGACCTTAACCTTACAATTTCGTCAAAAGCACCTAAATCCATACTCCTAATTGACCATAAAAGTATTAAAAAAGATCATAACGTCCAAACACCACAGAAAATTGTCCCTCTTGATATTGTAACATCCTTCATGTTCAAATCGTTTCCCGTAGAGGTCCATATACCGACGATCAGCAAGATTTCTCTGAAATTACGAATGAGTAACAAGTTAGTACTAACTTATGTTAATGTGAGTCAGAGTTATAAAGATACTTACTCGTTTTTCATACGTCCACGAAGAAAAAACGTCCCTAACAAATCGTTCTTCATCTTCAAGTTTGTGATTATCCTTGTCGACCGCCTTCTTTCTCATCTTAATGTCATTGGATGATCTTCGAATTCGATTACCATCTAACTCCTCAAATACCATTAGAATACGGTTCCATAACCGCTCTTCGGATTCCCTTTTGTGGAGCTTGTGAACACGATCATGAGCAAGTTACCACAACCCACGCTCTATAAATAGCACAATCTTCTTCTTCGGCAAAAGCAATATCCATGTTTTTGGTTTTCAAAATTAGAATTGAAGAGAGGAAAGAGTTTGGTGCAATTGGGGTGATAGATATGAGTTTCTTTATATAGGTTTAGGTTCCAACGGCTCTTTTTCTTTTTCCCAAAAACTCCAATGACTATTTAAGAAATTTGGTTTAAAATGCCAGGCTAATTTGTGAAGGTTGATTGTGGAGAAACCAATAATCGGTATGTATTTTAGTTAGAATGTCTACCGATTATGGTAGCTTTCAAAATTTTAATTTTGGGTAACCTATAATCGGTAGGTTATGTAACCTACTTGACGTTCGATTATGGCTACATCCAAATCACGAACCACAGGGTTATGCCTGGCTCTGTACACTCAAAACCAATGGAATTTGGCGGGGGTTCGATCCGGGGCTCCTTACAATCGGTAGGTTGTTAAGTTGGATAGACTACCGATTATGGTAGATTTCAAAATTCATCACATGAAGGATTTTAGAAAAACTCATTTTGGGGCAACCTATAATCGGAGGTTGTGGAACCTATCCGGCTTACGATTATAACTACATCCAAATCATGAACCACATGGTTATGCCCGGCTTTGTACACTCAAAACCAATGGAATTTGGCAAGGGTTCGATCTGGGCTCCTTATAATCGGTAGGTTGTTAAGTTGTTAACTCTACCGATTATGGTATAATTCAAATTCCCTTACATGAAGGATTTTAGAAAAACTCATTTTGGGGCAACCCATAATCGGATGGTTTGGTAATATATTTAACTCCCGATTAACGTTGTATCCAAAACATGAACCAAGTGGTTATGGCTGGATGTGTACACTCAAAACCTATGAAATATGGCAAAGGTTGGAGTGGGGCTCGTTATAATCGGTGGGTTATATAATTATATACCCTAACGATTATGGTAGATTTCAAAATTCATTACGTGAAGGATTTTAGAAAAAACTCATTTTGGGGCAACTTATAATCGGTAGTGTATGTAACCTATTAGGCTTCCGATTATGGCTACATCCACAACTCAAGCCAAGTGGTTATGGTTCGCTCTGCACCCCCAAAACTTATGGAATTTGGCCAAGGTTGAATATGGGGCTCCTTATAATCGGTAGTCTTACAAGTTGGATATGCTACCGATTATAAAATGGATTATTAGCCGAAGTATCTACACAATAATCGGTAGGTATAGCTTCAATTTAACCTACCGATTATGGTGTAGGCTCCCGATTATATAAGGGCATATTGGCCATTTCGAAAAATCGAAGATAAGGGGTAGCTTAGATTTACGTTTGGGTGACCTTTTTGTCTTTTAGTGTAGCCCCTAATTCTTTTGGGGTCGCCCTAAAATGCGGAGGTTAATTTGGAGCAAAGTTTTTATTTTTGTTTCTCTTTTTGTCTACAAAGCAAAAGAAATTATGTGGAAATAAGATAAAGAGTAAAGAAACTTTGTGAACTATACTGCCAAACCTTGCATCATTGGTGTATAAGTACTAAAGAGGGAGGAAATAAAAACTGTTTGTATCTTTGAGCAAGTATGATTTTTTTTAGTACCATACTATGACAGTTCAATTTTTCGGGCAGCCACCACACTTTTTCTTCTCTGATGGCTTTTCCATCCACAACTTTAAATTTCTTCTCTGATCGCTTTTCCACAACTTTAAATTTGGGTAGGTATCCGTATTATAAATGGATCCGACTTGATGAGTTTTGATTGTGTGTTTCTCTCAGTTTAGAATGTAAGTTTCCAGCTTTAGGGGGAAATTTAACATAGCTGCATTAGTAGTAGTTAGCAATTTGGGATAGGGAAACGTTCGGAACGGCATATGTACGTGTATAATTCGTTTCGACGGAAGATAAAATCGATCCACTATTCGGTCAACCATTTTTAATTCGGGGATAATTCGGAACGGCATACGTACGGATATAATTCGTTTTACGTATTTGAATACGGGAGAGAAAATTCGGCCCATAGATATAATCAAAAATTAATAAGTATTCATAATTTTCAAAGTCCAATTCTTGTATATGTATAGATTATATTGAAATAAAATAACATTTTGAGAAGAGTCTATTGAGGAACATAGGAATACTATGGCTTACACTTTTTTTTTTTTTTTTTTTGAATGTAATTCTATGGCTTACACAGGCTATATACTAGTTCAACCGTTGCCACGGTGGGAGGGCCGACCGAATAACATGACGAAACGACACCACTACGTGATTGCATGGATTCAAATTTTTAAAGGAAAAAAAAATTGTAAAAGAGATGCACGAATACATCCTGCATGCTGAGAGGCCCATATTCTCAAATCTCCGTGCTTCATTTCTGGGAGTTCAGGTAAAGACGCACGAACACTTTCGACATAGTCCACCGCGAGAACCACTTCTGGAAGGTCTGGTCCAGGGAAATATCGATAGTTCGCAAGTCCCTCTTTTTTTCCTCATGGTCGCCGTTTTCTGAACAATCGACACAAGGTCAGTCTAAAAAAGTTATAAGCATTTATGCAATTCAATTTGATCAGCCAGGCATATTTCCCTTTTGAGAGGAATAAACTTAATATCTAAATGATTGAAGAATAAATGAATGAACCAATTTTATCTTTCATATAAGAACTCCAATTCTGTATGGCTATCATAAAAGCAAAGGAAAATAACGTCTCTGCAATGATATGGACTAGTATCGGAAATTGATCTTCATGAATCATGATACAAGGTTGTCAGAAAACCAAGAAACAACACCACACCAATTCCAAAGAACATATATAAATTACTAGACATGCCGCAGGCAATACTTCATTCTTTTATTCCATTAGAAACAGCCAAGCACTAAGTATTTATGCATAATATTTCATTCTACTTCTCTTCACTCTTTCTAACTTTCTTTCACTCTAAAGCAAATGTTAGGACTACCTAGGTCATTTGTTGAGAGACATGACGCGGATGCCTGCAGCTCTACAGTCCTCAATTGCTTGGTGTACCTCCTTCCTTAGAGGGTCCTAAAGTTCAAAAATAAAACATACAACATCAGTTCGCCAATATCTAGCTAAGGTCATTCAAGATGTAATTAACCATTTATAAACATGAAATGATGCAAAGGCACTAACTTACCCTCAAATTCCAACTAAGACGACAAAAATGAGATTACTCGATTGAGGAATAATTTGATGGGTGAAGTAAAAGCTCGTGAGCTGGATGGTCTTCATCACCGTTATAAGTTGCAAATTCCGCAAGCTCATACTTGTAGGCAAAACCCAAACAACGTAGCGCAGTTGAAGACATCTTATGAAGAGATTCTAAAATAAGGGTAGTGAACTCTGTGATCCAATTTACAATAGAACCATCGAGAAGCTGAATGTAATACTTCTCTCCAGAGATTCTCTACCGCACCTTGCCGTAAAAGAACATGATTTATGTAAGTCCAAAATATGACGAGGCAAAAGATTTTAAGATCATCGAGAAGTGAGAACACATAATAGGTCTTGCTATACAATTAAACCAAAATGAACACATAATAGATCTTCCTATACGGTTTAAAACCAAAATCTAAGAAATAGGAAATTAAGCAAGATAATCCAAAGAACCAGAAGAATTTTTTTTTTTTGGATGCACAGAAATCTACACCAAGATGAGCATGAGTTTAATTTCACCTCTTTCATACACTTACAAAATCCTACTAACCGAGTCCCACTTTTAAATGTTTCCTTAAAAACTTCATGCATCTTTGCTTTAAAGAAGGCTCCTGTTTTCTTAGCTAGAAAATTTCGTAAGAGTCTAAATACAGGGATAGAAGAACATACCTTAATTAGTAGTGTATTTTTCCTAGATGATGAGTTCACGATAACTCCCATAGAATTTTTATCGCAATTAAACTCAAGGGTTGCAATCCGACGTTCAACAACTCCCCAACACTTGCAACCTTGAACAATGGAAAAAAGTCAAAGCAGATTGAGTTAACATATAACAAGATGTTATTTATGAAAATATCATTATCCGTATGAAAATGATAGAAGCGCACCACATATCATTTCACTCACATGACAAAACATCTGAAGTCGATGACGAGCGATCAAGCCCTTCAGGAAGCCCCATTTTCTCAACTAGAACCTGAAACAGAGGAACAGAAATAGGTCAACAATTTTCTTTCGAAATCAAGCCACACATTTGTTATAAAACAATGTTGCACATTATATTCAAAGAAATATTATAACCCATGATATATTATATATTATTATTAATGGTGATGTTTAACTTTTCACTGATTTCTAGATTCACCAACAGTAGACTAGGAACCATGATCCACATCATCCGCCTCTATATTATGGTTCTTAAACAGAGTGTTAAGACATCAAATTAAATTAAAAGAAATAACCATTATCAAACTATAGAACACGCAGAACAAAGCCTTAATAAAAACAAAATTACCTAGAGCGCCGTCTCAGCAGGCATTCCATTGGCAATGTATCGTGACCGATTGTGTCACGAGATGCATCATTGCAGCACAACGGCTATTTTAGCAATTGTTTGCGCATTTGAATCCAAACGACCACTGGCCAATAATGAATTTTCCCCGTCCAAGGGACTATGTGGTTCCATCAACTATGAAAGTGCAAACCCTTTCAAGACGCCTTCCACCGCCACTAGCTTTGAAACCGCCATCCGATTGTTGGTGAGTGTACCGTTTTGTCGAACAAATCACATTAGTAAAACCCAGAGTCTCAACACCGGGAAACTTCCAAACTAGTGCATTCTTCCGAGCCATTTTACGTGTTCCCAACGCCAAACAAGTTGTAATGACCGCCTGGAAGACCTTCGGGATTGCTAAATGTACCAAAGCCACAACAATCTCAAAGTAATACGTGCATTTCTCGAAAGAGAATTTGAAATTAGTAGGCCATCCGTTCACATACTTCCAAGTAAATAAGTACTTAACGTTAATCAACCATACAAATCACACATATAACTCCAATAAACTTAGAACTGAATATATACAACTTTACTCATTGACCAAGAAAACCATTACCTCAAATTAGTTCCACTCAAGCAACTAATATCAATTGCTCCTTCAGTTTGATTCGATTCAGCTACCCATCTCAGGACCATCAACAATTTCCCATTTCAATTCAACCAACACCTAATAAATTCTTCATCACCATCACTGATTCTCAGAAACCTTAAAATACAACCCTAAATCCTATTTTCCCTTGATCGAGTTCAAATCTCAATTCAGGTCTTCAAATCATGCAAACCCATCCTTTAATTTCTCAATATCCATCCCTAACTGAATTTCTAATTAATTTTGAAAATCCTAATTCACTGATTCATCGCTGAAAATGGAGAATCACTTGCCACCCCCTTTCCCTTGATCGCTACCAACATAACCCTCCTTCCTTGCTTGTTTTCAACTTTAATTACACTCAATTTCGCAATCAAATCAAGAAACCCTAACCTTTATTTCTCACTGACTTGCTCTTCTTCAATGGATGAAAAATCTTAACCCAATCAAAATCTCAATTTTACTAACACCTTCCTGATTCAATTATTTCACTCAATTTTTTCTTGATTGACATGAACGGTCACTCGGTTCCTTGATCTCAATCACCAAATCGAATCCTTCCTGTAAACCCTAATTGGTTTTGATTCATATCTATAAATTGTTCAGCGTTTATGTGAATCAATCAATCTATCTTCTCTGTTCGGAAACGGAGGTAATCAGATATGATTTTAATGGAGAAGAGATTGGGGTTTAGAGTTTTTCTGTTGGAGTTTGGGGACGAAGAAGAAGAAACAATGAAGGACAAGGAAGAAGGAGGGAAAAGAAAGAGGAAGGAAAAAGAAAAAAAAAAAGAGGTGGCCAGGATTCGATCCTCCGACTATTAAGCCAATTTACCTTTGATTTTACTAAACTACCCCTCAACAATTAAAACATTCCCAACTTCCGTGTCCTTTTTTCTTCCCACGAGATTTACGTGATTACCCTATTTTTTGTGTTGTATTTACGCTACTTTTAGAGAGAAATGGAAACATGGAGGGGCTCTTTGGTCCTTTCATTGTTGATTGAAATTTATTTGGGACACCAAAATCCAATCTTTTGTATCAATTGATGACTTACAATTTACAAAAAAGTGGTCATATAAAAGGCTCGCTCGCCCGGTCGCCCAATAAAATATACGAACACTTAAACAAAAGTCACAACGTGAGCCGTGGCTAGACTAACTGTGTAGAAGTAGTTGGATGTCGATGTTGGACTCCTTCCCTTCACGTTAAACCGAGTAAAAATCGTGACGCTTTTTTCTTGTCGAGATTGGGGTATACCCAATAAGACAAAATCTGGTCATTATGAAGTAAAACCAAGCCACCCCTTAACATTGTATTTTCTAAATGGCTAATATGTCCTTGTTTAATTAACACTAAAAATTCTGATTAGGTTAATTAATTGAGTTTTGATTAATTAATTGAGTAGATTAAAACTTATGAAATGAAATTTTGTTTTTGATTGAACTTATTTGGAAAGATTTAAATTGAGAAAAAAAAAATTGTTTTGAGAAAATCTTTTGCATCTAAATGAAAGCACACTACCCAAACACTTCTAAAAAGGGGATTGCAAAGCTGTTGTATGAAATCATACTCAAAATTAGATCAGAAATCAACACTTTCAGTTTTGAAAGTATGAAAAGTCTGCAGGTCGACGGATGAAGAACATGCCGGCTATATCTCGGTCGGCAAGGTCTGCGGATGAAGAACATGCCGACAACTTATGGGTCGACAAGGTCGGCGAACGAAGAAGATGCCTACTTTATTATTTTTGACACACAGATGTTGTACTAGTCGGCATCTTATTGATTTCTTACCTTGCCCGCTACCTTATAGTCGGCAAGGTCGATAAAAAAATACCCTGTCGACTATAGGATTTTTGACATACATAGAGGTGTTACAAATGCATGATTAGTCGGCAAGGTATTAATTTCATAACCTGCCGACTAAACTATAGTCGACAAGGTATAGGGATGAATATTGTGCCGACTAAAATATAGTCAGGGTATAAGGTTGAATACCGTGCCGATTCCCGTAACTCATCGATTTCAGAGATGAACAATCGCACGGTATTCAACCTTATACCCCGCCGACTATATTTTAAAGACGGGCCGACAAAAAACCTTGCCGACTTTCGATCCGTTTTGATTCTTCATTTTTTTTTTTTTTTTTTGATCTCATCATGTATGGTTAGAGTTTTGAAGAAAGGTTTTGAAATTTTTTTGAATATGTTTTAGTCGGCATGGCTTTTTAGTATGGGCAATTTGGTCTTTTAACACCTTTTAGACACCCCTTAGCATACTAGTTTGGATGGGAATAAAATGGGTATACCCCAATTAATCTGGGTATACCCCAATCTCGGCAGGTTATTAAACTGAGTAAAAATCGTTGATCGATCAAAAAAAACCTAGAAAACCACCATGGGTTTTTTGGTTTGAAATATGGAAAAGATTTTATAAGCATGATGATCATGATGACTTTAAAAGTGATCAATCATATGGAAACAAAGTAACAAACGAATAATGACCATGAGTTACTACAAGAAAAACTGGATTGAGCAACTGGCAGTTTGAGTTGCAAAAGCCCATTTTAAGTCGCTCTAACCATTAGAGCTACTAAAAGTGGCACTCGCTCGAGTTGCAAGAAGTGGTATGTGTATAGACCTAGAGCAGCTAGGCACTCGCTCTAAATATGTTCCAACTACTACCAAGAATCAACTTATATAATTGCTTTAAATTTATTCCAACTATCTTGGAATGAGTCGCTCCAAATATGCTTCAACCTGGGCAAGAAGTGAGCGGCTAACCAATATCATTGCTTTAAATTTACTTCAACCATCCTACCGAGTAATATGTTGTTGACAATGGCTTAGAGCGACTCAACTGTCTAATGCTTTAACCTTATCTAAGATTAGTTGTTCTTTCTTCATCTTCCTGATGCTCATGTTCCGATCGGTTAAATGGTTATCGAGAGATTTTGACTCAGATGAATCAAAATAAAATTAAAATTAATGAAGGACACAAATATGAGAAAAATTAATTTTAATTTATTATCACAAAACTTAATTTACAACATTATTTATTATTCAAAAAATTTACAATCTCAATTTTTATAAAAATGAAATACAACCTCTGAAAAAGCAAATTAAAATTAAAATCTAATGATAAGGAACACCATTGTTACAACTACTTTAACCTGCACCATTATAAAAATGAAATACAACCTCTAAAAAAGCAAATTAAAATTAAAATCTAATGATAAGGAGTCATCAGAGTTCTTATAATTTCACAGGACAATCTTAAAAACACTGATAAATCGGCATCTAACATCCTTCAACTGCCTTTAGCTCGATTTCGAGATCATAAGAATACTCATCCCAAATTTGGTTTCTTCCTCCCAAAAATGAAAACTTTGGTCCCGCATATATACAAACCAAAGAAATTCAATACAGAATCAAACTTAAACAAAAAAAAAAATTAGGATAGCAAACTAAATTAAGAAACCAATCAATAAAACCCGATACTTTTTACCTTCTTCAAATGTATCTTTGGACTTGAGCAAACCTCACTTGATTTGTTCATTCCAAACCAAACAAAAATAAAAATAATATCAAACCCATTAAAAATCAAAGAATCCTAAGACAACCATATTTATATAGATGGATTATTAAGTAGCTTATGGTGCAAATTAGCCAAGACAAGTTATCGGTTTAGACAACAAAGCTTTACAAAGAGACAACAGTGAGCATGAAATCTTGATTGATAACAAATCTTTATGGAAAACATGAGAGATGCATCTAGATGCAGATGAGTACAGAGAAAGAAAATTGGAAATTGTAAACAAATAAAAATCAAATTAACAAAACTCAATCTCTTAATGGATAAATCAAATCAACATTCAAGATCCGAATCATTTGTATTTGTAACAACAAACAAGATTACACAAATCACAAATACTACATCTTCCTGGAGAATCCCTAAATCGAATACTAATTTAATGTAAATAAGATAATTGAAAAATACAATGAAAATTAAAAGCAATCATAAGATTTAACCCTTGTATTATCATCTCGATTCAATGTTTTTAAGAATAGAAAATCTCCTAGGATAATTAAGGAAACGTCCGTTTAATCCCAAATGAATAGAGGATACGGAATGCACGCTGGGTGCACAAAATTGACTCAAAAAGGTCATGTCTAAATTTATTAATTTTTCAAAAAAATGGATTTAGATTTACAAAAATGCTAAAAAAAATTAATTATCTTGAGAGATGCCATAAGATTATTGTCACAGGGAAAATCACATCAATTCAGAAAAAGCTAACCATGGTTGAAAGTCGTGGAACAAAAGTTAACGATATCATTGTTGAAAGTGATGCAAAAAGCTTGTGGGAAAATTTTCAAAGCAGATCTTTTGAGGGAGACTCTAGGACAGACGCTATTTTCAAAGACATTTAGTTTTTCTGCTTCCAGCTTAGTTGCTTGTATTTTTACGTTTCAACCTAGAATATGTAATTATGTTGCTCACGAGTTAGCCCAATGGGCAAAACAGAATAAACCTCTATGTTCTGGTTTATGCCTCCGCTGGCTATCTCCAGCCAGATTGAAGCCGACCTTAAGCCCTGCTTTTTACACAGCCTTCGCAAAAAAAAAAAAAAAAAAAAAAAAAAATCAATTGTTCTTTCCAATTTTAGTGTTGGATTATAATTCTTCTAAATGTCCAGTCTTTCATAAACATCAATAGATTGCACAATGAATTTTAATCATGGTCTCTGATTCCATCGTTTTCACATATTCATCATTTTAACCGATCTCGGCTCAAGTTAACGAATTCAATAAGCTTATACGGGTATATGTCCATTCAAACCGAAATTTTCTGGGCTTCACTCAATTCAATTGTTATATGTCAGTCTCACCCGATTTCGGTCAAGCTTACTCAATTTCTCTCGGATTCCACCGTTTCCCAGTCATCCATCATTTTACCTGACTATCGACCTTAGTCAATTTTATCGCCTATTCAACTCCATCCAATGACCATAAATGTGTTCCAAGGAGTTATTTATTAGGAGAACTAAAAAAAAAATATTTCGTGCAAAATCACATGGATTACCACTTCATCTAGTTCACTTAGCTTGTGATCCGTCAATAGTGTACCCTATGTAAGTGGCCTCACTCACTTAGCTTCGAACCCGAGGTATTCAAGTGGGTTTGCAAGTGGAGGTAAAACTTTGGTCTTATAATCCGAGTTCCCCGGATCTTTTTACCAAATATAATTTTAAGTTTTCAAGGTTTTGGTAAAGCTCATTGTTGAATTTCAAGTTACTAAATATTAGGGATCAGGGTTTTTTAATTCTTTCTCATCTCCGTCCCTAATTTTTTTGGATCACGTAAATTAGGTACAAACAAAGACGCTAGGTCACACAAGATTGTGTAAATTATAAAACAAACAAGGACTTTGATTCTTAAAAATATTGATCCGCTTAATAGAAAGCCCATAGTATCTTGGAATGATAATGATAGGAAATAAATTTGATAAGTATCAGTTGATTTTCAATTAAATGTAATTTCAAATAATGTATAAGAAGTGAATGGGAATGAACCGAGAATTGTCATCCCCAAAATTCGTATTACTATATAGAATTCGATTATGCACATTTGAGATTTCAAGTCGAATTTATCTTGCTTACATATTTCTCGAAATATGTGTTGGTAAGCTTCCTTCAACCAATTTCATCTTACATTCTTGTTGAAAGTCAAAAGATGATCATGTGAAAATTTCCGAGTAACATCTTACTTGGTTTGTGTGATACAATGATTTGGCGTAGACTTGGAATGTTTCGTTATGATTATTTCTATAACTTGAAAATTGCTTTGATGCTAATATTATGTGAAAACATCTATTGTCATCTTCTAAGAAAGTTTCAATGATTGAAACAAAGTTTAGAACTATGAACATAGTATGCATAGTATGCATTCTTGCATGTATGTGATCCATGTGCAGGAACTATAGTATGCATACCCGTATATCGTACTTATAGTTGTGAAATTGATGCATGATTGGACTATTAACATAGTATGCATTCTTGCATGTATGTGATCCATTGCTAGAATACTTTTCAAGAGTTTAAAAAGACAAGCTTGAACTTGAAATTTCTCTTAAAAGTGTGTATGAGAAATATAGCAAAAGTGAACTATAGCCATGGTCAAGGTATGCACAAACAGTATGCTTAATCTTAGGCACTTCATGTACTTTTTGCATTTGCACTTAAGCTTTTGAACTAGATTTGGTCAAACAAGTATGCATACCGAGTATGGGTACCTTTGTAAGTTGTGAAATCAGATCCAAAAGGTGTGCATACACTGTGCGATGCATGTGCTCTTGGAAGTTCGCGAAGTCATATCAAAATGGTATGCATACTGGTATCCGAATCTTCGTGAAGTCACGAACTCATATCAAAAGGATATGCATACCGATGGTAAAACATTGGTTGTTTGGTTGGAAAATTTTCCAAAAGATTAATTTTAAAGAAAATAGTTTGTGAATAATAAATTGTTTTAACTAAGTTTGCTAAAGATCTATGAATATCCATTACTCGAATATATTTCCTGAGTTTAAAAATGACAAGCTTGAACTTGAAATTTTTCTTAGAAGTGTAGTGTACAATTATTTGTTGAATGAGATGAATGTATTCTATTTTAGGATGAATCCGTTTCATAATCGAATTTTCTAAAGAATGAGATGAATAAAGTCTATGAGGGAGGAAATTTTCTCGCAATATATGTATTCACCTAAAATGTCTCAATGCCAATAATATTATGCAAACTAGAGATTTGATAATAATATTACAGTTGTTAAAGTCATCGAGTGATGATACCAATGAATGAGTTCGAAACTCGCACAACCGAATTTTTTTTTGCGTGTGAACTTCTAAAGATCAATCAAGGAATAATATCTAGAGTTATATCTCTTTCTCTCACAATCAGATTATTTACAGAGACAAGTCTGTGAACCTGATTTGCGTGTGAGAGTACTTGGGTGATTCCAGAAATCATAGAACTTTTTCGGTATGTGTACAGGTATTAACCGAGTTCCGGAGTTCACAAACCTTTTTTTGGTATGCGTATCGGTATGTATACCGAACCGGTTCCGAGACCAACAATTCTTTTCTTGTATGCATATGGGTATGCCGATTCGGATAACGGGTCCGAAGCCGTCTTACATGTACCCAGTACACTTACCGGCGTAGCTATATGTCGACAGCAACTTTTTTGTACGCATACCCGATACCAATGACATAAAAAGTCAGTTGCTCGTGAACCAGAAATGGTGCGCATACAAAGTATGCATACCATAAAGAAACTGTTGGTTTTAAAGCCGGTGCGGTATCTATACCCAGTACACAAACCAATCCGAGGAACCAAATATGTAGAATAACATCTTTTATCATCTTAGGTTCAGAGATTAGTAGATATAGACTTCAGTCCCTTATTCTGATGAAACGAAGATGTTGAATAACATATTTTACCATCTCGGGTTTAGATATTACTAGATGCAGATTTCATTTCATATTCGAGGAACCAAAGATGTGGAATAATGATTTTTAATGAACATTTGTTCGTATTTGATGAATTTCGGTTAAGAACAATTTATTGTTCATAATCTAAATAGTGATTCAATATTATCATTCTAAAATAGCCTGAAACAATGATATATATGTGTAACTGATGTTATTTGGGAATATTTCGAATTGATTTAGAGAAAAATATATAACTATTGTAAATCTAGATATAGTAAAGTATGAATACCAATTAAGATTATGGGGAAAATATTATAGGTCCGAAGCCGTCTTACATGGACCCAGTATACGTACCGGCGTAGCTATATGTCGTCAACAACTTTTTGGTACGCATATCCGGTATCAATACCATAAAAAGTCAGTTGCTAGTGAACCATAAATGGTTCGCATACCAAGTATGCATACCGTAAAGAAACTATTGGTTTTATAACTAGTGTGGTATCCATACCTGGTACAAAAACTATTCCACCGAACCAAAGATGTAGAATAACATATTTTATCATTTTCGTTTTAGAGATTACTAGATATAGACTTCAGTCCCTCATTCCGAGGAAACGAAGATGTGGAATAATATATTTTATCATCTTACGTCCAGATATTACTAGAGTTAAACTTGGGTTTCTCATTCGGATAACTGAAGATTGAATATATCTGATTTTAACATCTCAGGTTTAGAGATTACTAGAGTTAGACTCGATTTTCTCATTCGGATGAATTGAAGATGGAATATATCTGAGTTTATGTGATATGTCCTGCTAAATTTGGAGTTAGCTCTAACTTTACGAGTTTCTGTGATATATCCTACTAAATTTGGAGTTATAACTACTTCGGACACCGAGGGTTCATGGTTCGTATGTCGTTGAGCAACATTTGAAGCTAGAAGTGACATACGAGCTCCATCTTTACGAGTTTTTATGATACTAGTCCACTCCCGGCCAAGTTTCGAGCTTGGGGGTCTTATTGCGCCTCCTAGTTAAGGTCTTACTTCGCCTCTTTATGCCCTTGAACCACATTTGAAGCTATACATGACACGGAGCTCTGAGGTCTTATTACGACTGTGTCGGAGATTATTTTGATGGAATCTTTTACCAATAAATTGATGGATTCATATTTATCGATTTTGTTCTTTGTATCATGCTAAGTTTGAAGTCCGAACCCTCCCTGAGCTTCTTGGTTCATAGTTTTTATGCTTCTTGAATCTATGAGTATGAACTAAAGCTACTTCATGACTTTGTATGAATAGTCAAAATTACTTTGTGACCTATGTACGTGACTAGTCGAAATTGAAACCTAAGCACAAAGAGAAAGCACAAAAGCACAAAGAGAAGGCACAAAGAAACACACCAATTATCGAATTCACTTCTTATTTTTCAGCTTCATTCTTATACATTTTTTGGATTTCTTTATATCAGAATGTCGATAACAATGTCCTAAATTTATTAATATTTTCTTTGGATTTTTTTTTCACGTCGAAAGTTGATAATAAACCGAATACATTAGTTCGTATTAGCACAAAGAAAAAAACACAAATGCTTCTCAATCCGTATGAACATCCCAAATACAATCTTAGTCACAGATCATTAGGAACCGTATGATATTCATTTGTCCAATAGAAGTCCATACTCTATTTAGCAAAACACCAACACACCTGATCGCCACCTCATTTTCAAATTCTTTTAATCTCGGCCATAAAACATCATATGCGCGAAACCGTTAAAATCTAAGGCTAAATGTTAAGGGAGCTTTCGTAACCAAAGACTCAAATCAATTTGAAAGGGATCCGTATGATTTTAACGTGGCCAATGGGAATCCAAAGACTCTAATCACGCGGATTACCAACTTTTCCGATAAAGGCAAACCGCCTAAGCAAAATATCCGGGGAACTTGATTTAGCGGGAATGTTGGTCCCTTGGTTCATTTTTTTTACCTTGCAAATATTTTGGAAACACAAGTTCCCACTTACTTTAAAACTCAAAACTTGAAACCTTACAACTTAATTTCATTATTTTTCTCTTTCGGAGATCTCGCACGACCATTCTTCTCCTCTTAGGTTCCCCGACATTTACTTTCTTTCTCCACTTTGCCTAGCAATTTCCACCAAGTTTTCATACCACTATCTCGTAATTACTAACTCAAACGTTATTAAAATTTCCAAAATCCCGATTATGATGCTGGACTTGGTAGTCTCGAGAGAGATTGTTAGTTGACCCTAACCTTTTTGATCGATTTGATCAAATACCATTAAAATCTCCAAAATCCAGGTTATGTCACGGACTTCGTAGTATAAGAGAGATTGTTAATCGATACCGTAAACTAGAAATTAAGACTGTTTATGCTTTACTCTACTGACATTCCAAGTTAGTTTCCCGAAATTCCATATCTCAATTTACCGTCGCTTATAAACTGTTTGAAAAAACTACCCCAAGAGTTTTCTCTCGGGTTTGGTTAATACTAATATTGGGTTTTTCTTGAAATTGAACAACATTAATTTTATCTTGTGGTTTTGGCGTTGAATTCAACTTGAGCACCATTATGCAATACCTAATTTATAACTAATAAAGCCGGTGCAAGGATTACACACCACTTGCTTTCTCCTTGATCATAGCTCACATGAGGAGTAATTGATGCAAACCGTCCGATAAATTATTTTTAGGTCTCTAGAACAAAATTGAAATATTATATGAAAACTTCAAAGACTCGATCATTTCTCTTTTAAACGGTGGTGTCTACAACTTCTTGCTCGATAGAGGAGGTTTAACCGACCATATATTCTTTAGTTGCGGTCTTTAGTCCCTCAAAGTAAATACCAACACAAGTACTTTTGTGGTTGCTCTTGTTTACTTGATTAAAATATGGAGCGACCAAATACTTTTGGTACTTGCTGAGAATAAGTTGATGGTGAAAGCAACCAAATTTTAGGGTGGTCGGAAATTTGGTCACTCGACTGTTAAATGACCAAAATTTTGTGTCCTTGCTAAGATTTTGGTCGCTAAGCCATGTTTTCTTGTAGTTTGCTTACTCTTCAAATATGAAACATCCATGCTTGTCCTTTTGGTTTTCTTCATGTTAGGAGTCAAGAACTCGGATTACCACAATTACGTGATCATGACGACAAAATTTTCTTAAAAAAAAAAAAAAGATAATTCTTAAATTGTGTCAGGTAGAGTATTGATTTTAATTGGATTGTTTTCAATGTATAGTAGTCCAAATTAATTCAAGACTCGAACTAATTAACTACAAAGAATCGTGTTTTGGTTGGATTGTTTCCAATGTATAATAGCTAAAAACAATCCAATCATCTTATTTTACGTTGATATTTATTTTTGGTACGTACTTCATATACCCATGAATATCAAGGTAACTTTTGTCGATTCATTGGTAACAAATGCTTTGATTTTAGGTTAATTTAATCGGGTTTCGTTGAGGACTAAGTATCTAATCAAAATAAAATACAGGGATATAAAAATCTAAGAAAATATGAGATAATAATAAAAATATTCTATATTATATAATTATTTTCTTAAAATGTGTACATATCTAAGATGTTAAATCCAAGGGTTATAAGGTGAGCTCCATACGAAGTTGTCACGAGATGACCTCGCACACAGCACGACTCCATTGTCAAATGCTTCAAAAAAATGTCATTGATGTAGCAACTTTATGTCATTGACAAATGCTTCAAAAAAATGTCATTATCAAATGTATGGGTACCTAACCAAACCCTACATTTTTTTTATTCGGTTCTCTAATTTTTACTCGCAAATTTTCCCAATGGTCTTCTTCTATTCCTCTGTAATGTTTCCGTTCACTTTCATTCTGCAAATAAATGTTTAATTTGATCAAGAGCTTAAATATCATTGTCGTTGAAGGGAAAGGAGATTTCGTTCAGAATAGTTGAACATGAAATCAATTCTACAATAAAATATCTTCTGACCGGTAAATGAAAATGAAGATGCTTTATCATTATAGTCTTGATCT
>JAJJWW010002255.1:0-119387 GCA_023531295.1 Papaver armeniacum
ATCTCGTGAACTTGCTGAGATTACCAAATGTTGATGGTGGATTTTCATTTAAGGTTAAAATTGTAAAAAAAAACAGAAAACTATGCGCTGACATCTTGTAAAAGATAAAGCCATTTATAAGTGTTGGATACTCCGTCACTTAATTCACCAAGAATGGAGCATGTGGCAACAATCCCATTGCGGTGAATACATGAAATTCCTCCGAGGTTGGAGCATGTGGCAACAATCCCATCTGTGAATTTCATATCGACCTTGTATTTCAGTACTCATTATCGGTGTGGCATGACGAACGAGTGTTACTCTTGCGCAGTAACACGAACCTCAAGCACTATAATGAAACCATGTACGAAATACCGTACGGGGTGGACTCTCGGTGTGTTATACTAGCCCGATTGAGCCCCTCTCGGTGTGTTATACTAGGCCGATTGAGCATCCGGATTGACCGTATCGATCGGATATGATCATGATCATCCAACTCCATAAGCATGATTGGATGACCCAGATCAATTCCATCATCCCCAAGCGGTATGGAATATCCTTTGCCAGAACCAATGCGGAACCCGCATGGTCGGCCATTGGCCTAGCTTGCCAAAAACGTTCATACCAAGCATTATGGACGGAAAACCTAAATTAGGGTTTGCGGCATATTACATGTGTCGCAAAGGGGTCTCAACCATCCATCTTCGCGGTATAGATGGAGGGTGTGGATGTAGATTCAAAGGGCCCGAGCATGTCAACACGATCACCGCGGGCCGCCTACACACTTGACCAATCGGTCAAGACCAACCATGTTTGGTCGTGACAAAGTCGTCGCTAAACAAGAGAAGACGCACGGCTTTGAAAACCCAAAATTAGGGTTTTGAGCATCACGAGCGTCCATCTTCTCCGGCATAAACGGAGGGTCCAAGATTAGATTAGCAGGTCCGGTCATACCGGCATGACCACCGTGGACCCATCTATTCCCTAACCCAATCGTCAAGGCATATCATGCCTGGCTAATCCAAAACGCACGCTCAAACTAGCATGGTCACACCTCCCAAACCAAACCGATCTCGACCACTCAACTTCGCCGGACGATTTGTATGGCTCGGATCACGTTTTCATGGGATATGCGGGTATAGGCGTGAACATCAGCCTACCATCTTCACACCGGGCCAATCGGCCAAGACCGACCAAGATTGGTCGTCTTGGAACGTCTTTGAAGAGGGCGTGACGTGCGGCCCTTGCGGCACTAGTTTTTGGTCGCAAATCGATCTCGACCACTCGACTTCTTAGGATGAATTGAGTGACCCGAGATCATACTTTCGTGAGGTAATGGGGTATAGGCGCCTACACCATCATGCCGTTTACACGCATGTATGGTCGGCTCCGGCCAAGGTTGTATCCCATGCTTGGTTTCGACCAGGTAGAAGAGTGATGCCTGCGCACCTCTTCAAAACCCTAAATTCATTAACGGTCATGAGATGAGTGTCTCAAAGATCATCTCATCCGTCCAACTTCACGACTTGGTTATACTGACCACAGTCGGGGAGTTAGTTGGTCGGTGAGGCGTCATTACCCATCACTTTACCACACCATGATGCGATAGGTTGCATAAAATACACACGATACTTCACAAGTATCAACTTCCGAATAACGTAATTATTCAAATCGGCATTACATGCTACCTATCATGGATCCACGATCCACACATTCAGAACATCAATCATGTCACAAACCGGGGGATACACACTTGGGGTATTGGTCTGGCTATTTACGGCGTGCGCGTGCAACGCGCCATCACAAGAACGTGTTAGGAAGTCATGGACGGTTGGAGATGAACAGGGAGAAGTGGGCAAGGCTGGCCGTGTATCACCAACGCACAACTCCACTACTCCATCACTCCACTTCCTCCACTTCCCACGAGAGACGTGAATAAGAGTCAATGACTTGTATAAATAGGTTCTCCGCCCTATTTCCAAACAACGGAGGAAAAACAGAGAAAAACAACAAGAAAACACCCCGAGCTTTGCTTACACCAATCGTAAGCTTGTTCACTCTCTGTTGCAAGTCATAAGCAAGTCTACACCTTCACAATCTCAACACCTTCTTCGCTTCCCTCCCTAAGATCAACCCCATCTCCTTCACTTTGTGACCGAAACAAATCCGGAACGGCCATTTCTTGGTTTAGGCCGGACTTGCCCAGTTGATCTCTCGAATCTACAAGCACTCACCGCGCGAGTGCATTTTTTAAGGTTTAAATTCATTCCTCATCCACACCCCAAATTACCAAATTCTGCAGGAGTAGTTTTCACCCATAAACAATTGGCGACCACAGTGGGAGGTTGATCTATCGGTTGCAAAAAATTGAATCCTCAATTTTTCGGTTTTCATCTCGCGATGTATCCTCACAAGGAGACCACAGGTGGTTCAGATATCATGGGAAGTGTTGCTAGAATGCTGGAGGATGTCTTGACAAATCAAGATGGTATCGCTAGAAGACAGAGCGAAACATTCCGCCTTTTGAATGATATAACAGCACAATTACAAGAAGGGTCGGCATGCATCTACTCAGGCGGTGCAAGAAACATTTGAATCCTTAGTCAGGAGTCACACCTTTACCAGTGGAGATGCAGAAAGAGCGCGTAATCACAGGGGACTCAGGAGAGGCGAACAACATGGTCCAGCTGACAACGAAGACTCGAGGCAACTCCACAGAGGAAAAGACTTATCCGGGTACCACAACGTCTACCAGATAAAGAAATGGAGCCTGCAGCTTACGGATCCCTTCTGGAAGATTTATATCTCAAGACCCTTGTCGAAGCTGTGAAGAAATGCTTGAGGAAGGAGAGATCAATCAAGGAACACGTGAGTACAGAGGATGGGAACGTTCAATTCGATCACTCAGCAATGATATTACAACACCTCCCATCACCAGAGCCATAGCAGCTGCAAATCTTGGCATCTCATCAAGCGTAACACCTCCGGTAGTCACCAGAGCAACAACTTCCACTCCTTCATCAGGACGAGGAGCCGAAGGGGCGAGAGGAGGACCATCTCCCATTACCATTGCAGACTTGATGGAAAAGGAAGTTCTTGCCAAGACTCAAACGGATATGGCGCAACTCGAAAAGAGGTACTCACTTTTCTTAAGACATTAAGCGATCGATTTCCACATGACCCGCAACAGCCCCTGGAGCCAACAAGGAATGCATTCAACGCGCTTGAAAAGATACTTCAACGGCACGGACCTACATGGACCTCGATCAAATAAACGACATCGAGATATGAGCGGTCTGTCATGGAGGCTCTACTGGGACCGATCCTCACAACGATCTTCCTCAAGTCAATAATTTCACTATGAACCAAAGGCGGTGGATGGGAAGCGGTTTCTCTAGTGGAAAGTTTATGCAAACTTTCACACCTCTCAAAGAATCGGCGCGCGGAGACATTTTGCTGCAATCAACCCAGAGGAAGGTCACGACCGTGACCTACATGTCACCGCACGCATCAAGGATTCAGAGTTCAAGATGGCCCTTATATACACAGGAGCGTCTTCGAATGTGATTACTCTCAAGACTCTCAGGGCATCCAAGGTTCTCCCAGGCAAGGTCGTACGGAATCCTACCATAATGACAGACTTTGAAGGAAACCATACCAGCACATACGGGGAGACCGTGGCTTCATGACAATAAGGTCATCCCTTCAACATATCACCAATGCCTGAAGACCATGCTAAATGAGGAGATCATCCGTATTCCTGCATCATTGTCTCCGTACGCACCGATATGCGGAGTGGAACTATTTGAGCCGGAAGAAACTCCGCAAGAAAGGGCAGACAAAGTCCTGTGCATCCCACTACCCATGTGGGATTCAATCCAGGAAGAAGACCGACTTGCATCACTGAAGGCTAAGCACCACGACACACCTTTTCTGACGAGGCGTCCATCTTTATCCGGTGAAACTTCAACCCATACTCACACCAAAAGGGAGCGCTCTTTCAAGCCGTGATCGAGAAGGGGAAGACAATATACCGGCGCATTTGTTAGCGGTAGAGGAGAGACCACCCGGTCTCTCCACCCAATGGAATGCTACAACAACAACGAACCACAAGAACAAGTGCTAGATGCTCCACAACATAGGCGCAAAATGGCACCAACCGCACAACCGATGAGATTGAAACCGTTGAAGAATCTCTAGGCCTATCTCCATCACTCAACCTTGTGTACGGATACACGCACGAAGCTCGTGGAACTTCTCAAAGAGTACCGGGACATATTCGCTTGGAGATATGAAGAAATGTCGGATTTAGATGAAAATTGGTCACCCATCATCTACATGTCATACACGGATCCAAGTCGGTTAAACAGTTGTAGTTCGGGACACGAGGAAAATGAATAGATCGAGTCTTTGCATAGACTTGAGAGACTTGAGCAGGTGTTGCTCCAAAACGATCCTCCTCAACCTAACATCGACATGTTAGTAGATACAACCAGCGGACACGGCATGTTCTCCTCCATGGATGGATGTAGCGGCTACAACTAGATAAGGATGTACGAGCATGACGCAAGTAAGATAGCTTTTCGAACTCCTCTCGGAAATTTTTTATTATACCATACTGCCATTTAGTTTAAAGAACGCCGGTGCAACGTATCAACGCTCTGCCAATCTTCCACTGAGAATAGCCTCAAGAAGATAATCATGTCCACGCGTCATATCGAGCAAGATCCGGGCGAGCCACTCTATCAGGCAGTGGTCGAACAAGATTCAGGCGATTCATTTTATCGGGCGGTGGTACTGTCTATCATGTTATATTGGAGAATCTGCGCTTTTGGTCATCCTCTGAGCCATTGAACGCTCATCTACAACAACATATGCCACGATAGAAAGAACCAGGCCTGCCCGTGTGAAGAGCCTCATAATGTTCGTAGGGGCATATATCTCACCAACCGAGCGATACAACCTTGACCTATACGCAAGCGGTTCCTCAGAAGCACCAAGAGGAAAACTGCGAGATACAACATCTGCGCGTCCGCCAACTCCAACTCCATTACCACATGCACGACTCCCACAATGATGAAACAACGTCAAGATATTCCATGCTGGCTCGACAACTACTACGGACAAGCCATGTAAACCACGCTTGGGGGGCGAGGCTCGGCATGAAGTTCCTTCACCGTCGATCAAGGACTTCTTCAACACGAGAAAGATGGTCGGTCAAGAATCATGGAATTCGCAAGTGTAAATCGGGCGGGGAGGAAGCCACGCTCCCTCCGGCGGCTCGCTTCAATGTCTATTCAAGAGCCGCCTCAATGCTCTCTCCGGGACCCCTATTCGCTTCAGAATCCTGCTTCAACACTCTCTCCAGGATCTACCTCAACGTTCGCACCAGAAGCCACTTTAACATCCTCTCGAGTCGTTTCAACACTCAAGCTACATCAATAATCTGCGCTCTGTACAAGTTATCTTTGATGTACTCATTGCTCAACGTGCGTCTCATCCATCCGAATACCCAGCGGAGCATGAAAAACCCGAAGTCGATAGGAGGAGGGTTGTCCTGTGGAACGGATATTTTCATATAGTTGAAAGGGTGTGGTAAACAACTCATCATCAATGTTTGGCATATCTTTGAAGCTGTCAACACCTCCTGACTTGGCACCAGCATTATCCCCAGAAGATATCTCAACAGGAGTTCTTTTCTTCATTCTACAATAAAAGACAGGAGTCAGTACTTGTATAAAAGCGCGTGAGATGTGTAGTTACACACGACATAACACACATTCACTTTGGAGTACACAAGGCTGGTATTGGGTCCAAACACCGGTGCTGGTCAAGTCACAAGTCCGGTGTTGATCAAGTTTCAAGTCCGGTGTTGATCAAGTTTCAAGTCTGGTATTGCTCAAGTTTCAAGACCGGTATTGAGCAAGTCACAAGTCCGGTATTGCTCAAGTTTAAAGCCTGGTGTTGGTCAAGGGCACAAGGCTGGTATTGCTCAAGTCGCAAAGGCTGGTGTTAATCAGGACATAAGGCCAGTATAATAGGCGCGCACAGCAGGGCCGGTTTCAGTCGAAGCACATGGCCGACGTTTGAAGTATGTACACAGTGGACCCACGTTCAATCGAAGAAGACACAATAAGCCCACGTTCGATCAAGCAGGCGCAGTAGCCCCACGAACGAAGCAGGCGCAACATTCAGTCGATTAGGCACAACCCCACGATTGAACGAGACGGCGCAATAGCCCCTCGACCTAATCGGGCATAGCAAGGTCGATCTCGGAAAGACCGACATTCAAACGGAGCAAGCACGGAGCGGGCCCTCGACCTAAGCAGGCATAGTAAGGTCGATCGAGCGAGCAAGACCGATATCATGCTAGGGGGAACACTTTCCAGACGTCTCTCTTGAACGTGACATGCTTGAAGGACAGGACGACCCGTCTCTCCTGGTAACATCTAACTTTGTCTCATAAGTTTTATCTTTAACTGTCACCATCTCATGCCTACCACACAATAGTGTAACCATTATGTGCTAGGCAGGGAACTTAATGTTGATGGTGGATTTTCATTTAAGGTTAAAATTGTAAAAAAAGCCAGAAAACTATGCGCTGACATCTTGTAAAAGATAAAGCCATTTATTCACTTAATTCACCAAGAATGGAGCATGTGGCAACAATCCCATTACAATGAATACATGAAATTCCTCCCAGGTTGGAGCATGTGGCAACAATCCCATCTGTGAATTTCATATCGCCTTGTATTTCAGTACTCATTATCGGTGTGGCATGACGGTCGAGTGTTACTCTTACAAAGTAACACGAACCTCCAACACTATAATGAAACCATGTACGAAAATACCCGTGACGCCGACTCTCGGTGTGTTATACTAGCCCGATTGAGCCCCTCTCGGTGTGTTATACTAGCCCGATTGAGCATCCGGATTGGGTATCGCTCAGGATATGATCATGATCATCCAACTCCATAAGCATGATTGGATGACCCGGATCAATTCCATCACCCCGGGTATGAAATATCCTTTTGCCGAACCAATGCGAAACCCGCATGGTCGGCCATTGGCCTAGCTTGCCAAAAAACGTTCATACCAAGCATTATGGACGGAAAACCCTAAATTAGGGTTTGCGGCATATTACATGTGTCGCAAAGCAGTCTCAACCATCCATCTTCGCAGGTATAGATGGAGGGTGTAGATGTAGATTCAAAGGGCCCGAGCATGTCAACAAGATCACCGCGGGCCCGCCTACACACTTGACCAATCGGTCAAAACCAACCATGTTTGGTCGTGACAAAATCGTCGCCCAAACAAGAGAAGACGCACGGCTTTGAAACCCAAAATTAGGGTTTTGAGCATCACGAGCGTCCATCTTCTCCGGCATAAACGGAGGGTCCAAGATTAGATTAGCGAGTCCGGTCATACCAAAGATGACCACCGTGGACCCATCTATTCCCTAACCCAATCGTCCAAGGCATATCATGCCTGGCTAATCCAAAACGCAACGCTCAAACTAGCGAGGTCACACCTCCCAAACCATGGCCCGATCTCGACCACTCAACTTCACGGGCGATTTGGATGGCTCGGATCACGTTTTCATGGGATATGCGGGTATAGGCGTGAACATCAGCCTACCACCTTCACACCAGGCCAATCGGCCAAGACCAGACCAAGATTGGTCGTCTTGGAACGTCTTGAAGAGGGCGTGACGTGCGGCCCTTGCGGCACTAGTTTTTGGTCGCAAATTGATCTCGACCACTCAACTTCACCGGATGAATTGAGTGACCTAGATCATACTTTCGTGAGGTAATGGGGTACAGGCGCCTACACCATCATGCCGTCTACACGCATGTATGGTCGGCTTGGCCAAGGTTGTATCCCATGCTTGGTTTCGACCAAGCCGAAGAGTGATGCCGCGCCTCTTCAAAACCCTAAATTAATTAACGGTCACGGATGAGTGTCTCAAAGATCATCTCATCCGTCCAACTTCACCACTTGGTTATACAACCACTCGGTCGGGAGTTAGTTGGTCGGTGAGGCGTCATTACCCATCACTTTACCACACCATGATGCGAAGTTTGCATAAAATACACACGATACTTCACAAGTATCAACTTCCTGAATAACGCAATTATTCAAATCAGCACTACATGCTACCTATCATGGATCCACGATCCACACATTCCAGACATCAATCATGTCACTGGCGGGGGATACATCGGGGGTATTGGTCGGCGGTTTACGGCGTGCGGCGTGCAACGCGCCATCACAAGAACGTGTTAGGAAGTCATGGACGGTTGGAGATGAACAGGAGAAGTGGGCAAGGCCGGTCGTGTATCACCAACGCACAACTCCACTACTCCATCACTCCACTTCCTCCACTTCCCACGAGAGACGTGAATAAGACTCAATGACTTGTATAAATAGGTTCTCCGCCCTATTTCCAAACAACGGAGGAAAAACAGAGAAAAACAACAAGAAAACACCCGAGCATGCTTACACCAATCGTAAGCTTGTTCACTTTCCTGTTGCAAGTCATAAGCAAGTATACACCTTCACAATCTCAACACCTTCTTCGCTTCCCTCCCTAAGATCAACCCCATCTCCTTCACTTTGTGACCGAAACAAGTCTGGAACGACCATTTCTTGGTTTAGGTCGGACTTGCACAGATTGATCTCTCGAATCTACAAGCACTCACCGCGCAGTGCATTTGTTTAAGGTTTAAATTCATTCCTCATCCACACCCCAAATTACCAAATTCTGCAGGAGTAGTTTTCACCCATAAACACCAAAATACCCTATTCTCGTGAACTTCCTTCTTCTCTCTAGTTCTCTCTTGTTTTTCTAAATCAATTTTTTCTTCTGCTAAAATCAAGAGGTAACTTAGGGGGTTTTCTCAAATCAAACCTAATTAACATTAATCGTGGATGTTTAGAAGAGATTTAATCGTGGATGTTAGCACCACCAGGAACATTGGTATGTGAAGATTCGCAGGTAGTGATAGTCATTCTACAACAGCAACATAAGCTGAATTTGGGGGTTCTTAAATGGATCTATTTTGGGGTTGTTCGATGCAAATCTGTATTTTTCTTGACAGTTTGATTCTCAAATTAAGAATTGACAGCAGCAAGGTTCCACAAGGAGATGAAATTGGTTGAACCGATGGTGTTTACTGATGCGTGTCGTAACCACAATAAATTAATTAATATTTTCCCACCTAATTAACAAGTAATATAGTGTAGTCAAGTTCGTTCCCACGAGGAGCAAGAGATTCTTAGTTTTAAAAGTTGTCACAAAAAGGGGGGTTATAAAGCAAAGAAAATAAACAAAGCAATTCAAAGATAAAGTTGAAATCAATAAGAGAGACAAGACCAAGGAATCCTTCTTCGTTGCAACACAATGATTCAAGTTATGCTTTTCATCCACATGTTATTAGTCATAGATTATCACCAACCGTAGGTAAAGCCGCTAGATCAGTGCTAAACCCCTAAATCCCTTGTATCACCGGATACGGAAGTTCTCGACTACCGGATTCTATTTACCAAACCACCTAGTAGTAGATCACTCTAGATGTAATTTAAATAAACGCATTAAGATTTATGAACTTATTAGGTTAATATTAGTAGTTAGACTCTTAGATCAAGGTCTACTTGCTAACGTTGTTTTCACACACAATTGCTCCACGGAATCCCTCCGCAAGGTCTCGTGTTTGCTATTTATGTAAAGAGTCAAGAAACGATTACTTATCCCCTAACTTTCACTAGCTTTAGATTAAATTAACAAATCAATTTAGCGTGCACTCTAAACAATCTATCAATCAACCATGAATGTATAAACATTCCTATTAGTAAAAACAAACGATAATCATGTGAAAACTTCAAGATAGAATTGAAAACAAAACTCAAACAATGTTAAGAACTAGGAATTCATCCTCAATCAATAATAAAATTAGCTACTCATGTTAAGGAGTTCACACAAAGAATAAAGAAGAGAGAATTGTTGTGTGTGTAAAAGGTGTGTAAAAGTGTATAGAGAACTTCTCTATTTATAGGCTTCAATGTTCTCCAAATCTTCCAAGGAATAGAATCCTCATTCCATAATAATTCAATTTCCAAGTTCAAGTCTTTCTCAAATCTTCCATCTTCTCTTTCCAAATTTGAGCCAAATTCTCCATCCAATTCCAAACCCAAGTCTTCACACCCATGAGTCTAGAATACTCTTCACAAAATTCTGCACGTATTGAATCGCCGAAGAAATCCTGGGATCACCGGAATCCGGCCAGAAAAGTCGTCGTCGGCCACCTGAAATCTTCTTCTCCGTCGACGGAATATTCCGTTACGATACCGTCAGAGATAACGGTCAAAAGGGTCAAACAGTTAGTCAAGGAGTCAAGGGAATAGAGAGTCAGCCACTGAGTCGACTACCTAGTTGGTCAGTGGTCTTACTCGGCCCGAGTTGGATCGGCTCATCGGCTAATAACGAGTTGACTCGGCAGGGATGAAATCCGGCCGAGTTTCGGCTATTTATAGGACTTCCTCAGGCCAAGTTCAGGCCATTTTTAACTCCTTCCTGTAACAATTCCTATACATACATCTAGGCAATTTCACTCAAAACCCATTCTCAAGTTGGCAGCAACTTCATTTTCCCTGTAATCATTTACAAGCCTAACATTCATCTAGTTCTCAAGCTCATTTCCACATACAGCAGCAAGGCTCAAATCATCAGCATATTTTCCATTATTGCCATCGGTACCACTGCTAACTGCATCTTGTATCTGAAATATTGCAGCACCATCAACCATCTCTTATCTGTTCATATCAACAATAGGCTCGAACCCTAACTGTAGCTATTCACAACATCAGTTGTTCACCACTTTCAATATCATCCTGCTGCCAATTTCATATCGTCAAACCCCTGTAACAGCAGCACCACTGGTTATCAATTCTTGCTTCGATTGCAGCAACGACAGCTCTACTAACTCGAAATTGAACAAAGCATATCTCTTATTTCTTCTTTTATCTCTAAATTCCATTAAATCCTTCTGAGTCTGTCTCTGAACTTCGAACTCCATTACAGATCCAACTCAGCCCATTCTTTGCTATATCCTCAATCCAGATTCAACAGCAGCAGCTTCAGATCGAAACCCATCATCCCCTGCAATTGAATCTCGAATTAACCACCAACCCATTACTTCATTCTTCTATTTCAGTCACATCGGCAACTAATTCGATCCACTACCACAGATTCCATCACTGATACTTGACCGCAATAACTTCAACTTATACCTCATACCCATCTCTTTAATCAACAGAAACCGACAGCATCAGGGTCTTCTCGTTCTCAGCCCATCAACAACACCAATTTCCTCCCTGTAATTCACCGATCTCAGTTCTTCGAATCACAGCAAAACCCAATTTCTTCCTCTCTGTCGAGCCAATCAATACCACCATTAATCGAAGCAACATTCGTCTCGAAACCCTAGTTCCACCTTCTAGTCTCAGACTCATTTGTTTCATCAATTACAGCGACCAACCATGATTTGCTTCGATTAATCATCTTTTCTGCCATAATTTCTCGATCTCTCATCAAGAACCCTCACCCATCTTTCGATTTCAGCATTTGCCACAGCTGCCATAGCGTTTTTTCTCTTCCTTCCTCTCAATTTCAGATGTAATAATGCAATGAAGAATAAGAGACGAGTTTCTCTCGATTTAGGGTTAAGGGTGATAATGACACCCGGTCACCCCTGATAAGGGCTACTCAACTGGTAACCCCTTAACCACAGCTGGCTGTATTTAGTACTCCTCCCAAAAGAGGTTCCCCTTAACCTTGACTGGGCTCCAGATAGTGTTCGCCCATGAAATGACAATTTTGCCCTTTTGCTCAAATTAGGTGATTTCTTCTTCTTTTCCTCCGTGTGACTCCAAAGTAGCTACAAAACTTAAAACAAGCGTAAAATACATAATTTACAAGAAAAATAGCAAAGAAAGCATAAACAATATATAGTAAATAGGATGTATTCTACACCCTATCATTTACACAACAACATCGATGGGTTTCTGGTTTTGGAGAGCAATTAACAGCAACAAGGAGAAGATGGTACAAACTTGAGACAGTTTGAGTTCGATCTGTGGTGTTTTTGTGGTTGAGGTTCAAGCCAACTATTTCAATTTCACTCAACAGTACATCAACAAATTTTGGGAGCTCAGGGGTTTGATGTGGTCTAAAATTGTATGGCTCGTTGACAAATTCTTGAGCTAGAGGAAAGGAACTGAGATCTGAAATCAGGTGATGAAATTGATATCTAAAATCTCTACTTATCTGTTTATACAAAAGCATAAGAAAATCTTAATTTTGAGTACTTATTTTCAGAACCCATGAGCTGTTTGTTGAAATTAATGCCACAATGAAATGGTCTTCGTTAGTGGTTTATTTTTCATGTTCAGAGTAAATTATCTCTGACTCTGTTGTAATTTCTTGAAATGTAGACTACAATTTTCTTGTACCAGATAAATGTGGAACCAAAAAGCTTGGATTTCAGAGAAGCGATTTCGGTATTGAAGTAGGGTAGTAAGGATGTGGAGTCAGGATTTTATGTTCCTGTTCTGCAAGAATGTATTGACAGGAATTCAGTCTCAGATGCTCAGATTATTCATATACCCACATTGTAAAACTGGAGCTCATACTGACTTGTTAATTATGTCTTTCTTGCTCTATGTATCTGCGCGTGGTGATAATGGAACCTGAGAAGGGGTTGAATTTTTTTGCCGATATGCTTCTGGAAGATGGTGAATCGAATGAGTATACCTTGATTAGTATTTTGAGCTTGTGTTGTTTAATGCATGCTTTGAGTTTTGGGGAGCAGGTTCATTTGAATCATTCCTACATTATCAAGCTTGGTTACAATGCTAGTGTATCTATTAAGAATTCTATCATGTATTTATACCTGAGGTCTGGACAGGTTGACGAAGCGAGGAGATTGTTTGATGCAATGGGAACCATATTTTTAGTAACATGGAATACGTGGTGATGATGGCTTGTGTTGTTGTTTATCTGGTCAGGAAGGTGGACTGGGTTCAGGCGAAGGAGTTGGCAAGAACAACAAGTATCGACTGATATTATTGGTGGTGAGATAGGCAGAATGTGGAATAGGTGTTGTGGCCGGAGTTGGCTAGTGAATTTGGAGTTGAGTAATGTTAGTGGATTGGGGCCTTTGGTGTTTGATGGAATGGTCCAAGACTCCAAGTAGGGGTCTTTAAAATGCAATCTGTGTAGTTGATGGAGCTTTGAAGGACTAAAACGTCTTTTAAGCTGGGGAAATTTTAACAGCTGGCAGATAACTGCAACTAACTTTCCATCCATCGTTTTTGGTCAAATAAGACCTAGTTTTGTAAGAAATAAAAAAACTGGCATAGTTTTGTAAACCATAAAAAAAACAGGCCTATTTTTGTAAAAAGCCCAAATATCTTCTCTAGTGAATGGATGGTTGAATTTCCGCAATTCATACGTCCAAAGTTGTCTTTGTGCCGGTAGTAAAGAAGCATACTTCTCAAAAAGTTCCTTGTGTGCGTCGGTGTGGCAAAACACGTCCCCAAGACCTTGATTGGGTAATGGATCACTGATTGATAGTTGTTTCCAAAATGGATCTATATCTTTGATCAAAATCATCTTTGGGGGATAATTGGCTACCGCATGCTTACATGGGAGGCCCAAAGCCGACTTGATGGGACAATTACATCTCATCCCGGTGGAAAATTAGTGTTCTCCCAAGCCTCCACTTCTTCTATAATTTTTAGGATTTCCCATTGAGAAACGTATAAACTCATTCCCCGGAGCCAAGGGCTATCCCTGTAATCGACAATCTTTCTAGATCGGCTCTTTTCAAAATCCCCTTTAGTTCTATCAAGATCACGCTTGAAATACTCGACCATAGCTTCAAAAACAACAACAAATCCACCATCACAACCATTTAACTTAATTTTGAACCGATAGTGAGACGACTCCACCGTGCTTGTGGCTTGATTGTCGTAATGTCTATAACGGTTTACCCATGCACTAACAAACTTTTCTTTGTGGGGATCCAATAACTCGTTCTTCAAATATGTTATAACATCCGAGTAAGTAGACTATTTTTCCAATACAAAATGCTTCCTTAGGAAAAAAACTTTTTCCGTGAGCGACCATATTAGTTGTTCCCAATCACCTTGAAAATCCGTCCATTTCACCTCAGCTATTTTGTCGTTGATCTCAAACTTAACTTTCTCTTCTTGTTGTTTCTCCAACGGTATTTTTTTAATCCTCTCCATCTCGGTCTTCTTTGCCGGACAAATAACCCTCTTGCAATTAGTTTGCACATTGTTCCATAGATGAAACGTGCAAAGATGATAATGCGCATCAGGAAAAACACGTGGTATGGCCCACATCAATGCTTGCTCCTTATTCGTAATCAACACCTTTGGAGTATAACATTCTTGATACAATAACTTCACATTTTGCAATTCCCACATATAACTTTCCTTCGTCTCGTCTTTCAAGAAACAAAACGCAATGGTAAATATTGACTTGGTAGATGTTTGCCCAACAAAGTTCAATATCGGCATGTTGTACTTGTTAGTTTTATACGTGCAATCCATAAAGAGAATTTGATGAAAGCATCTTGTCAATTGTACACATTCCGGATGCACGATGAAAAGATACTCCACTTCCTTTTCTTCATTCGTGTCATAGGCGGTAGAGTACTTTGCCTCCTCAAACAAAAACAATAATTGTTGCATAAGTACTCTCTCTTTCCATGTCTTATTTCTAAATTATTCTCTTCCATTATAGATAGTTGCCAATGAGGATGAGTTTTGGGGGTTTAACACCTTCACGCCACTAAGAATATCAATAGGTCTTCTGCGTCTTTTACTCAACACGTGTACTAACTCCTTTTCTAAGGGGTTGAGCCTTGCCGAATAAGGATGGTTGATCAAACTCTCCGGAATAGGATGATTATGATAACCAAGACTACTTTCAACATAGACCACACTTTCTTATCATTGTTATAAATTTAAATTGAAGCTTAAAAGGGCATCCACACTTCTTCTTATTATAACGGCCCTTATTCATTGTGGTTTTTGGTTTATACTCACTACCCTTTTTCCAATGGCTCTCATACTTTCCACTACACTCGCAAACCATTTGAAAGGTGGTGGCTGTAACTTGTTTATTCTGGACTATGATGCACATCTTTTTCAGCCCTTGTGATCGAGCCCACTTCTTTTCTTGAGCAACTATATATAAAAACAATCATTAATATGCTCGCACGATCTTCCCATTGACTCGTGTGTGTTCTCATATTACTTTAGGATTTGATTTTTCTCTGGAATCATTAAACTTCGGATCGTCCTCCAGTATTGATTCATGGACATAGTCAGAGAAAATCAAATGAGATGATTTCATTAATGATACAAATTAGGTTGTGCCTTACTCATCTACTTCCTTTTTAGGTGAGCATTGATCGAACCCGGTGGTTTCTCCATCTTCCTTTATGGATCCACGGCCTCAACCACACCTCCACTAAGTGTAGTTGAAACACCTTAGTTTATGGTGTATATCCCTTATTGAGGATTCATAACCTTGCAGGTAGGTTTGCAGCTGGTATGTGTGATCTCATCACTTTAGCAACATCAGTGTGCATTCTGAAAATCGATTATTCTTTGTCACTTCACATTTACATTTGTGGAGTACAAGAATCAATATGAGACACAGTGGGAACACACCACGATAATTCCTGTCGTTCCCTTAGAAAATACTTTTTCTTATCTCCCCCTAACGACGGGAAGACTGTCTTATGAAAGTGATAACTCGCAATCTAGCGGTAAGAGATTTCCTGCCAAAAGTTTTAAAATGCGGATAATTGTTGGGAACACATTTCCAACATAACTACTTAACAGTTTTGAAAACCTATCATAGTACGATGTGGAGTCGTAATGGCACATATATAGTGTAACCAAAAATGCGTAAAAACACGAATGTCGGGCTTAAATCCGATTACCAACTGATACGCGAAAAAGGTTGACTAATATTGGGTTCTAAAACGAATTAAGTAAAGATGCGTTAATATTGCATATTCCCAAGCGATTAAAGGTACGTTTGTACGCATAACCTATTCCTTAGACATCATACGTAACCATTGATGATAGCCTTTGGGAGACCATGAGGTATATGATGCTCTGCATTCATCCTATTAAATATGCAATAACCATCAAGTCCTTTTGATGTGCACTAGCTAGCATTTTCAAGGGTTGGTGAGCCCTTACATGTAAAATATGTGCTAGTAGTTTTCCAAACGCAAATTTCTTGGGAACTTTAACTAGTCCAAAAATTTAAAACATTCACCAGAGCCATAAGTCACTTTAATGGTCCGCATTCTGCATGAATATTCTTATGAAAGTGATAACTCGCAATCTAGCGGTAAGAGATTTCCTGCCAAAAGTTTTAAAATGCGGATAATTGTTGGGAACACATTTCCAACATAACTACTTAACAGTTTTGAAAACCTATCATAGTACGATGTGGAGTCGTAATGGCACATATATAGTGTAACCAAAAATGCATAATAACACGAGTATCAGGCTTATATCCAGTTACCAGCTGTTACACATAAAAGGTTGACTAATATTGGGTTCTAAAACGAATTAAGAAAAGATGCGTGTAATATCGCATCTCCCAAAATCAATAAAAGGTAGGTTGGTACGCATAAACTATTCCTTAGACATCATCTGTAACATTTGATGGTAGTCTATGTGAGACCATTGGGTATAAGATGCTCTACATTGATCCTATTAAACGTGCAATATTCATCAAGTCCTTTTGATGCACACTCGCTAGCATTTACAGGGGGTGGTTAGCCCTTACATGTATAATATATGCTAGTAGTTTTCCAAACACAAAACTTATTTGGATCTATAACTAGTCCAAAGTGTTGAAACATCCACCATAGCCATAAGTACTTTTACGGTCCGCATTCTACATGGATATGTTTCTAAAATATAACCTTGTTTTCTTTGTAATATGGATTGTTTACCATTTGCATCTTAGGATGGTCTCGATCCTATTTTACTGAAGACTTTGTAAAATGAGTGATATGCTTTCTTACATAAAAGCATAATGTGAAGGGGGTTTTGCATCTAGTACTTTAGAAAACACTTATTGAGAGATATGTTGTCACTTCGCATTTTGTCAATTTTTTTCCCATTGTCTCGTTCACTCCAATAAATTGATGTACGTATGAGTCATTTCAAAACGATCATCATGTCATAACCAAGGCGGCTTTATGGTTATGCCAAAGTCTGTATGAGTCAATACCCAATATTTCATTGTCGAGGTCAATATGGGTTCAATAATTCAAATACTAGTGATTTACATTTCACCAAATTGACTCATGAATCTCTCTAAGAATACGCTTCCTTCCACATTCATTAAAGGTTATAAAAGATGCAATCAATTACATTATCATCACTTTAAGTTTCCGCATGATATTCATTTGCATGAGTTTCTTTGGAATTCAACAAGGTGTGATTGTCTCTCGTTACATGTGGAGATTTTGTGACGTCTTTGTTCTATATTGAAAACAAATTTTGAGCAGTTCTTCGCTCGATGATCCAATCATTGTAGTCACATTATAAGGAATTTTTTCAACAACTAGTGTGTATTCCTTAAATTAGTGGGAGAAAAAACCACTATCAGTTAGACATTGAGTCTTGAGTGATTTAATAAGTGGTGTGGCCATATTATGTAAAAAAAACAAAAAAAAAATCGGATTCAACTCAATTACTTTAGATTGAATATATGTTAGTTTCATCTAGATATATCTCAAGTGCTTTAGAGAATTTATGTCTCGTGGGAATGATGTTCTTTTCATTCCATAAGCGCAGACATTGGATCTAGTTCAATTAAATAGTCAATTGTCCAGGAAAAATTCTCGTTGCCATTAAAGTTGATGTGAAAATTGGTTGCTATTATGATACACACATTACATTGTATATACCAACATATATGACCATGTGCATTTCCAACTCTTTCATTTATGATGGGAGCTAGAGTTACATTTTAGCTTCATCCCATATTCAGTTGATACCTGTACAATGGTGCCATTACTGCTGGGAAAAAAAAAACATCTTTGTCTCATGATATATATGTTCCTTTTCACATGATTTGTATGAGTCGGTACGTCTAACCCTCACTACTTCGGGGTTATTTCCATTTTCAATTTTGCTACATTTAGCTTAATTTGAGAAAATTCATTATCTCAACAGGCCAAGAGAATCTCACTGCACATGTCAACCACGTACTTTAGGTTGAATATATTACTAAAGATAGTTCTCTTGTTGTTATACTTCAACATATACTGGTTCGTTAGTATCATGGATGAAGTAGAGAAATGGAAATTTTCTGACTCATATCACCTTTTGTGAGTTCTTCCAAAAAAATTGGAATACATGTGATTTTATTTCCAACGTATCTTTTGAAAATACCGACTCTTTAATAGTCGAGAAAATGAATTACATCCCACAAAACATTCAAATTTAGGGAGAAAATAATGGTGCTAAAGTATTTCTAAATTTCAAATGAATACATTGGAATCGAGTTGGTACAACCAATTGAACAAGAGACACCATTCAACTATAGTCAATTATAAAATTCAAAAGAACTAAATAACATTAACCAAAATTCTTAATAAACGAGATCAACAGTCATAATTTAAATTAACCGTTTATATGATATGGACTTATCTTAAGGGGAAAAAAAACAGAACTAGGCATGTTCTAAAAATAAATAAATAAGCCCAACAAGTATTTAATATTAAAATCCACATTAATATTAGTTACATACCTCAAGCTGAGCTTTACTTCCCACGGTACAGTATATATACAAAACCAAGCTTTGGTTTTCCCTGTACATGTACAAAACCGGAACGGCCTTGGTCGTGCACGTCCCGAGCCACAAAAAAAGAACAGACAGGACGTCCTAGAACCGGAACGGAACAGGACAACAGCTGGAGCCGGGTTTGGGCAGACGGGTCCGGGTTTGGCAGACGGGTCCGAGTTTGGCAGACGGTTCCGGGTTTGGGGAGGTTGTTCAAAGCATCATATTTGTGGTCCACAGATAGTACCCATCAGATTTGTGGCCGACAAAGACAAAACGAGTTAGTCAATGTTGGGTTAAACCAAACCTAATTTTTAGGGAAAATTGGGAATATGTCCCATTCTCACTCATGTGTTTGGGGATCTATCCCATAACGGAGAAAATTAAGATAGTGGGAATTAAGTGTTTGACCCTCTCCTCACTCTATCTTACTCTCTTGACCTTGGGCTTAAGAAGAGTTTCCAATTTTCGAGCCCACTTAAAAGAGAGGGTCAAAACAGAAAATGTCAGGGTCATCAAAATAAATTCATTTGTTGACGTCATTTAAACAAAATAAAATATTTCCAAAGTATCCCTTTTTCCGTTTTTCATTTGTGAGAAGATGCTAAAACAGAGATGAGAGATGGAGATAGATCGAGAGAGAGAGAGAGAGAGAGAGATATTGAAAAGTACAGATCGAGAGAGAGAAAATGAGAGAATAGTTACAAATTTGATTTTGAGTTTTCTGCTTCCGATCTAAATTGATTAAAAGGATATAAACAATAGATTTGTAAGATTAGATCCAGGTTGCAGATTCAGTTTAATGATCTTATCAATTTTGGACTGCTAAAGTTGCTCCTGATGGTGATGATTTTGATTCGTATTATACTCGTGTTTAAGGTAATTTTTAAAATATTTGCTTAATTTATTATGAAATTTAAGTGATTCTTCAATTATAAGCGCATTTGTCATCACATTTTGGTATATGGAACTTGTTTATGTATGTATTTAGGGTTCGATTAAACTATTAGATCTCCATCATCACCTCCGAATATGATATCAATAACGTATTCTCTAATTCGTGATTTTGGATTTGGTACTTATGAAAATAAGATTTCAATCTTATAATTGTTGCAATTCACTTTACTAATTGTTATGTTTTGAATTTGGGTGACTCAGCCTCCAATTGTTGTTTCAATTATTTTAGAAAAGTATTTTGTTGAATGTATGCTAATTTTGATTTTGATGGTTGTTCACAAGGTTTTTTTAGGTGTAGAGACTATCCAAGAAACTGAGGAGATAATTAACGAAATGAAAGAAAATGACCCGATGTGGCTACTGAATCTAGAGGTTCTAAGGATAGTGTGTCGTATCCAAGTATTGTTCATGATTTTCTTTTATCTTTCGCGGTCGTCGTTTTCATATCTAGAGATGTTGGCCAGTTCGAATTGTTTTTGTTGTGGATTTGTGATAATGAGGTGATGAAGATGTAAAATTTGGTGATTGTTGTTGCTGAGATTAATTAGATTATTGGAGCAATTGTGGTGATTTGTGAAACTTTCTGAAGGTATATATGATTTTCATTCTATGAAGACATTAATCACACCTTTTTTTGTGTATATACTATTCACACAACTGATTTTCTGTAGAAAATATAGACATATCTACATAAACATGCATACAAAGATAGGAGCTGAAACATGCATATCAACTATTTTCCATACCTCATGATTTAACGCATCCATGTCTTTCAGTAATTGAAGACATAAGCAGAGATTTTTCTTTCACAATCTTGTAGTCATTGGAATGTTCAGGGTTAAGTGCTATGCTAGTGATCCATACTTAGTTGCATAATCACTTCGGTCTCTGTTAGAAAAAACATAGAAGGTGATTCCAAAATAGTTGCTTAGGAAATCATCAGTTAATGATAATTAAGTCTTTAGTAGGTGTTAATCTTTCTTTCTTGTCCTGCTAAATGTTTTGATTTACGAAATGATTTACGCGCTAGGCTTTTAGGACTAGCCCCTAGGATTTTACAAAGATCAACTCCCTTTTGGTACGTTTTAAACCTACGCATCTGACTGAATTTGTTGATGTTTCTGCACACAATAAATTTGTAGATATTTTCTGCACACACCAGATCTTGTGGATATTCTCTGTACATACTGAATTATGGATATATTTTGTAAAGACTAAAGCAAGTTTTGTTTCCACTCCCTCTTGGTATCTCTATGATTTTGTTCCATTTCTAAATTTACACATTAGACTGAATTTGTTGATAATTTATACACAAAATGAATCTGTGAATATTTTCTGCACATAGGAAACTACGGATACATACTGTACAAATTAACAGTCTCAAATATGCAGTTCTTTGTTAGGACAATGGACTGACCATTAGTACTTGATTAGGGTTAAATTATCATACTCTTTTAAGCAGTTGTTAGCTAATAAATATCATCCATATTCTTTATCTCTTATGCGTTAGTTAGATTTTATATGTGCGTATTTTCTCCACAGATTTAATTTGTGCATATCTTCTGCACAGATTGAAATTGTGTACAGATTCTTAATGTTGGTTCTGGCTCTAAGAATACTCTATTGCATAAACAGGTATTGCATGCTCAACGAATCAATAATACATTCATATATCTGTGGTGAAACTGGATCAAGGATTTTCCGCAAATGCAATAAACCTCTTCTGCAACTGTATTTGATCCATTGCTGGATACAAGGCCCGTCACAGATTGTTGCATTTATTTCAGTTTTCTATCTTTAGGAACTATGCCAGTGGGGATGTGAAAACTGGATTCATGATCAAGCCTGATATGATTGTATGAAAACTGAATTTACTAGTAAGTATGAAACTTATTATCATGCTATACAAACTGTATGAAAATGCTTGAGTATGCATTAAACTGAATTTTTTGATATTTTCTGCACAAAATGAATTTGTAGATAGTGTGTTGTATCCAGGTATTGTTCATGATTTTCTTTTATTTTTCGTGGTCGTCGTTTTAATATATAGAGATGTTGGCCAGTTCGAATTGTTGTTGTTATGGATTTGTGATAATGAGGTGATGAAGATGTAAAATGTGGTGATTGTTGTTGCTGAGATTAATTAGATTATTGAAGCAATTGTGGTGATTTGTGAAAATTTCTGAAGGTACATATGATTTTCATTCTGTGAAGACATTAATCACACCTTTTTTTTTTGTATATACTATTCACACAACTAATTTTCTGCAGAACATATAGACATATCAACCTAAACATCCATACAAAGATATGATCTTAAACATGCATATCAACTATTTGCCATACCTCATGATTTGACGCATCCATGTCTTTCGATAATTGAAGACATAAGCAGAGAATTTTCTTTGAAGTACTTCCATTAACGACTAAAATTAACTAAAATTTATTATGTGAAGACATTAATCACTCAATTTTATAGGAGATTAAAGGAGTGGGAGAATGTTCTTGGTGATGTTGGCCAACAGTTTCTAGGAGGAGTCAATGTAGTTCGTGCAGCTGTAGATAAGCATTGCATCTACACCGGTTATCCATATCCAATCGTAAAGAGTGCTCCTTACCATTACATTGTTAAGGTTTTTTCCTGTCGAGGTAGTATGCACAGTTTTTTTCTTGTGGAGGAAATATGCACAGTTTTTTTCCTGTGGAGGATATATACACACTTCTGATGTTACTTTGTATCTTTTTTTTTTTTGATTTTTTGTTGTTATTTTTGTTTATAGTGTGATTCGTTCGCCACGAAAACTTGTAAATGGAGATTTTTTTTTTGGCTCATGTTTTTTAGAATGTTAGTAACTGATGAGTCTTTTTTATTTTTGTAGGTACAATACACACACTGTATACGTTTACATTGATCCTGGTTTTACAACTGAGTATTATCGTAATGCCTATTCACATCCAATTGCTCTTATTCCTGATGTCAAGAAACCGAATGAAGTTGATGAAAGCACTAAGGTCGACGCTCCTTCTGTTATTAAAGGACTTGGAAGACATAAAAAAATAGGTATATACCTCGTTCTGAGAAGCCAAGGAAGAAATGGATGTGTGGTAACTGTAGAAAGCCAACTTTTCACAACAAGAGATATCCAGATCCTCCTGGTGAAGCTCCAGTCACAACTGGTAGAAGAAGAGGACATGGATTGGGAAAATACTTTGGCTTATAAGTGGATTTTTTAGTTTGAACTACATTTTTATATAGTTTTTTTATTGTTTCTGAGATGTTAAATTTAGCTTTTTACACATCTTTGTTTTTCTTTTCATGTTACTTTTTTGTTTACTTCAGAAGGAATATATATATTTTTTTTAGACTGGATTGGTTTTTATGTCAAGGTACTATGTGAAGAAATTATTCACAGAGTTTTTATGTGTAGGGAGCATGCACAACTTTATTCTTCTCTGTTTATTTTTGAATAGTTATCGAAGAAACTAGATTTTTGTTAAAGGGATAGCAAAAACGGATCTGAGGAGATCAAAAATCGTATTCAACTCAATAACTAGGACCGAGTCCAAATATCTTAACGAGTTGGACTAAATTACACACGGTGTCTTTGCACACTTACAAAAACCTATTGACCTAACCTAGAGCATAGTTATCTCATGCCCGCCGTCTTTCAAAACAAAAAGAAAAACTCATGCCCGCTGAAGCCACCGGACGCCGCTACTGGCCACCACCATTGTTATAGTCTAACGACTCATAACATAGACTGTATACTGTAGTACAACTAATGATATTAAATACAAAAGCAATTGCACAAGCTTAGTTAACCATTATTTTTTTTGAATATAGATTTTGCAATAGGAATCTCTTTTAATCCGGCTTGGATTTTCAATTCATAATCTCTAGTATCTAAGATTCGTACTATCAAATCATTGGTTGAGTTTGTATTTGTTTTTATTATTTTATCAGTTTGTCATCATAATTTTTGTTTTTGTTTACTGTAGTTGGTACAACACGTCGTAAAGCTATTGAAGATCTACAAATCGACCAGTCTCATCTTTAATTACATTTCAGTGGAAGGATTTTGAAGAACCGTTCGGATCGATACATGAATCTGTAGATTAGTTTTTCTAATGAGCTTAATCGAAAGATAGAGTATCAAATTCAAAAATAAAAGATCACGATCACTTGATTAATTGATACACAAATTTATAAGTTGTTTCCACCACAGGTGGCAGCAGCCGTAGCAGCATGATGACGGGGGCAGCCGATCAAAAGAAAAGAAAGAAAAAAAAGCATGATGACGGTGGATGTGAAATAATAACGATAAGATATAAGAATAAAAATTTGACTTCCGAAGCATGCCAAAAATCGGTCTACTAAGGTTAATTTAGTCCGACTCGTTAAAGATATTTGGACTCGGTCCTATTTATCGAGTTGAATACGATTTTTGCTCTCCTAGGATCCGTTTTTGCTCTCCCTCTAACAAAATCAGGAACTATTGGGATCAAAAATAAAAATTGAACGTAACATCTTAAACAAACTTGAAATGTATCTACAACTCTTTTTAACTTGCTTATATTATGTGCAGAAATTTACTCGTGAAGAATTTATCCACACGTTTTATTCTTTGCAGTTGGTCGGTTGTCAGCCGAGCAAAAATAATTACACTTTCTTACTACTCAAAATATATAATGAAGCAAGGGCAAGAAAGGATCGTTCCCACAGAGAGGACTAAGTTGTCAAAATGTTTCGGTTTCTTATGTAAATCAAGGGGGGATTTTCTGATTTTTATATACTAAAATAAAATAAAAGCAAATGAAGAAAAGTAAACAAATAAATTCAAAGATGTGAAAGCATTGGTTAAGGATTTCGTTTTCATTCACAAACATATTCTTGTCTTAATAACTAGAATTGATATTTTAATCTCTATTTTATCAATGGCCCTAGAATACCTTGATCGCAAGAATATCCCGCTAATTCCCTCTTGTTATCAACAAACACATTAAAATATGCGAGTATGAATCCTATCTAAGAGAACAACCTAACGTGTAAAAGCACTAATCAAGTTTAATTCCCTAGATGCATTAAGTTCTATGAAATCAGACCAATCAAAGCAATCGAACGTGTAAAAGCACTAATCCGATTTAACAAAGGTTATGGTTCACATATGATCATAACAATATATCACTACAAACTATAATCATATTTATGATACTTGCAATCAGGAATTATCACTTTTGCGTATAATAACCCTAATCAAGCAATAAAGATGAAAGCAAACTCAATCAATTCGCGACTCGACTAAACAAGCATTCAACTCATATAACAATATTAATGGTGCATCATAAACGATAATACTGAGACAAAACTAATATATCAAACAAGGATTCATGTTATGTGAAATCAACTTTATCCATAACCAAAAATAATAATCTAGCTCATGTTCATGGAGTTCATAACAAGAAGAAAAAGGAAAGTTTTCATGTTTCTAAACCCTAAAACAAAAGTAGAAGAAGAGATTTGATAAAAAAATCCTCCCATGTGTAAAGAGATATCCCTTTTATATAGTCCCTGCCTTGGTAGATTTCCAAATCTAGCTTGAACCCGTAGAGTTTTCTGCTAACCTCTAACAGCGCACACAAAGCCCATAGCCCAGTCCAAATAAGTTCAAGCCTTTTCTATCGGATCGGATCACTGAGTTGACTCGCCGGACTCCAATTCCAGACGAGTTCTGTCTATTTCTGGGTTATTTCCTTCATCCTTCCCTGCACATTTTCCATAACATTCAACTAATTATTTCATTCAATTCCATTCAGCAGCAACGCTTCAATCTCAGCTACAATCATTCTTCATCTGCAATGCATTCTCTGTTCAGCTCAACTGCAACAGCAGTTCAATTCCTCCAGCATCTAACCCTTGCCATTTTGTCCCTGAAATCTAGCTAACTCACTGCACTTTATAATGCCTCACAGCACTAGTCTGCAGATGCATAATCCTTCCATTATCAGTACCAGTACATCAGCTTGAACCGCAACACCATCCTCTATGAGCTCAATACCACCAAAGACATTTCCTGAGTCTTGCACTGCAGCACAAACTCGAACCGTTCTTGAATTTGAGTCTCACTCGCCACTGCAACTCAAGACACATTCTCAGCTCCATAATCTCATCTCAATCTACATTCTGCTCTTCATCTCGGCATCAAATATGAAGTCTAACTCGCTGCGGCACAACATCTCAGCTTCACATTAACAGCTCAGTAGTTGAGCCATTTCATCTCAGCCCATGTAACTGCACTTCAGTCCGCATTTCATTCTCATCAACACGATCAGCTTCACTTCCCATAACTTTTGGCTCGACACAGCAACCACTTCTCATTGCACTCAGCCTCAAACTCCATCGACTGCAATTCATATTCACCCATAACTCAGAACCCACAGAAGTGCAACCTCCACCTTCGATGCCCATTACACATTTGAATGCATCACCATCAATATCAATATCTCTTTCTGTAGCTTCTCTACCATTCCCATTCCCTGAATACTACGCATTCCATTCTTCAATTTCAAAACTCAACCAATGCTCGTGTTGTGCACCACCAGTGCCTTCAGCTCTTGACTGCTTGTCATCTTCCATGCACTTCCATTCTTAACTACAATGCATTGAAACCAGCCTGCAAATGCACAATTTCCCCAGCAAAACCTCCAATTGAAACAACTGCAACACCATCTTCATTCCCTGATTTCAGTTCCATGTTACCACCTAACTGCAACCAATACCACCATTTCATATTCTCAGCTCCACATACCCACTGCACAACAAATTGTATCTCAACCATTGCAACTGCATCAAGTTAACAGTACCAGCTCAGAGCATCGCTTCAATCACTACAATTCCATGGCACAACTGACCCTTGCCTGCAACAGCTGCAATTTCGAATTGAGCACAACCCCATTCTCAAGCACACCAGAATTCATTCACTCAACCACAACTGCAATCTTTTATTGCCTTCAACAACAGCAAACAGAACACCAGCAGCATCTCCTCCTTCTGTCTTTATACCAACCTCAAGATCGACCGCAATTGTAATAAATCAAGACCCCAACTCCTGTGAAACCCCAAAATCAACAGCAACCTCTTCTTCGATTGAACAATTACACCCTAACTTCTTCAATTCTTCATCTCTTTCTGTCTAGATCCCCTTTTCTCCTCTGCATTTCTTCTCATAACGAGATTAGAACTCGAAATTGATACAAACTCCTGAAATCCATTGAACCCATATCTGCAACTTCAGTCACCATATTTATTCTCCCACTCATCCATTAATTCAAAGAACAATGACAACTTCATTTCTTCGACCTACTCTTCTCGGCAAAGCAAACTTCGTAAATCTGTTGTTGCTTTCTTGCTTTAGCCTCAGAGATCTCTCTAAACCGAACAAGCACATCCCAGATTCCATTAAAGTCGTCATTCTTCCATCGGATTCATCCTCAGCAGTAACCATTTTTCTCTTCTGTGAATTTCAGGGAAACTGTAATGAAGACAGCCACCAATTCTCGATCTTAGGGTTTTGTAGGAATAGAAAATGGATATAGCCACTCAGGTGCAGTCGATAAGGGCCACCCAATCCATACATGGACTGGGTGCCTAAATTCCTAATCAACTCAACTGTCAATCATGGGAAACTGGCAGTTCATTCTTCACCTCCTTCTTGCGCAACATAGCCCGTTCCAAGTATCTATCGCCTGTGAATTGACCTTTTTACTCATTACACTCCAAATGGGTGTTTTCTCATTCTTTTGCTCCCATGGACTCCATTGCACCTAATAACTCAAAACTAAACATAAGAGATGCAATTCACAAGGATAATAGCAAAGAAAACATAAATACTAAATATAAAATTAGGTGTTTTAGACACCTATCAAATTCCCCCACACTTAGACTTTGCTAGTCCTCGAGCAAATCAAACAAAACTTATTCTAAACAATACATACAACTCCGTGTCGTCGAGGCTACGGTCACACTTAGCACGTATAACAAGCCTTTAAACCCTTAGGTGTCCCTAGTGGACGAGTTATAGTCTCGTGAGGGTTTACTAGAGATATACCCACAAAACCTAATTTTCCAAATTATTATTTCTCCGAAATGATAGCATCCAACGCGCTAAGAAGACATAGAGATTTTGCACACTAGTAATGAGAAGTTAAGACGCATAAATGAACACAATCTCATCCTTAAAAGTTGAGAGAGAAATAACCATCCCTTATCAAAAGAAATTCGGGTTCGGAGTGATCAAAATCTCGACTCTGCCTTACAAGATCAACTGATGCAACTTATATTTGCTATCGTCTAGAGTTTAATGCCTCTTTGATATTGAAACTTCACAATGCTGCATATCTGAGATGAAAATCGATGAGGAGTTAACAGCTTAACCTCAATTGTAAGCAACATTATCTCAACCATCATAGTAGTTGGAGCTAGAAGAAGTCTCGAGTGATGATTATTGTTACAGCCTTGACGAAAATTCACCATAATCTCCTTGCTCATATGCATCGGTGTCCTGCATTCCAGTTTCCAAACCTACAATGAGTGACAAACTTAAGTTTACCAACTATGATGATATACACAACTGAAAACCATGAAGATGTTCAAAAAATATACACATTTTGAAAATTCATTATGTGAAGATATTACTCACACCATATTTTTGTGTAGATACTATTCACACAACTTTTTTTTGCACATTTTCAAGTACAAATAAACTAAAATTCATTATGTGAAGATATTACTCACATATCCTAATTGTGAATATTTTTGTTGCTCGCCAGTGGTACTTTTAGCTAGTAGTAATATCTTGAAAATGTGCGAAAAATATACAACTCGAAACCGTACAGGAAATATTCACAACTAGAATATGTGTAGGAAATCAACACTTGCACTCATATAAATGTACAAATTCTTCAAACCATAAAACTAAGGATGAATATTTTCTCCAATTTAGAATTGTTCCTCATATGCATTCTCTGGATGCAGCTTTTTATGAGTGCAAACAGTACAACGGAGTTAATGGGATTTTTTTTTTTTTTTTTTTGAAAACTACTTGTTCAAGGTTATGATATAACAACTTAACATCAAACAGTACATGGTCGAGTCACACAACATATACGGGCATAGATGTATTACTGAGTTTTTTATTTTTATTATATAACTACATAACAAACTCGATGCAAATCAAGCATTACTAAAAGTCGTTTTATATGGCCTAGATGCAAATGAAGCTACAAAAACAAATACAAACATTTTACTTTTATGACTAACAATAAGAACAAGCTTAAGTCATCTTTGGATATATCAACAATTCATTATGTGCAGGATTTATCCACAGTTAATTCTGTGCAGGAAGCATCCACAAGTTAGAGTTGTGAAGAAAAAATCCACAAAAAGAGAAAACAAGAGAATTTTAGTATTTTTCTTTGCTAAATGTTCTCTAACATGTAATTGTTCATCATCTAATCAACTTTGTTTTCTAGTACCATTCAAGATTTATTCCTTTTTTTGATCTAGATTCAAATACTCCTAAAGAAACAAGTACAACTTCAATATGTGCATAAAATATACTAATTAAATTATTATTACTTCCGCGATTTCTTCATCATTTGGTTTATTACTCTACATATTTTTTTGTTACCAATTAAATGTAAATGAGTTTATTTCTTCAGTTGATTCTTATATTGAAAAATAAAATCATGATACTAAATGTAAGATAGTTTTAGCATCATTTATCCTATACATGATACAAAACATAGAAAAACTTCATGTGCAGGGCATATTCACACATTTTTGTATGAAAATCGATATGCAAAATTCATGTGCATAAAAAAATCCTCGACTTCAAAATGTGCGAAAAATATACACAACTGGAAACCGTGGAGGGAATACTCACAACTACAATATATGTAGGAAATATTCACAATCATTATTCTTTGCAGCACATGAACAATCATCCAACACTCGATCTGTGGAGAAAATATGCACGACTCGATTTTGTGGAGGAAATATGCACGGAATCTAGTATAACGGCAAAGTACAGTTGTATACCATGGGAATCTAGTATAACAATAAAAATAAGACATTAATAATACAATAGAAATAAAAAGAAAGAAAGGGAAGAGATTTTAGTACTACCTTTACTAACTGATTAAGAGTAAACCAATTGCTAGTTAATACCCTTGCAAAAATTTCATCTCTATGATTATTGTTCAGCTTGATATTCCTGTCCACAAGAAGGTTAATTTCATATACAAAGATAAGCTCATACAAGATTACTCCAAAATACAAGATAAGGAAAGTGAACTATCAAGAAAAACTAAGAAAACACATATGAATCAAAACTTACAAGTTTGTAAAGCACGTCCAATTCTATGGATTCAAGACGAGATCACTCCAAATTTAAGACAGTAGAAGAAGAAAATATCCTACATAAATCCTTAAATCTCAACGCCATAAATATGTGAAAAAATTAGTGCTCGATGCCGAAGAACCTAAAAAAGAAGAGAAAACAAAATCATTTAGTACCTTATTCTTCATCTGCTTCCATTTTTGTGTAGGTTATATTCACAAACACCTATTGTGTAGGATATATTCACACATTTGATTTTTGCTCAAAAATACATAAAATTTAGTTTTCATGCGGGAAGAATCAACAAGAAGAGAAAACAAAAGCTTTTATACCTTCTTCTTCATCTGCTTCCATTTTTTTGCTCTTACATCTCTTAGATTTTGTGACGGACCGGAAAATTACGCCTTTGGCGCGTTGCCCCGCAGGCAGTAATCTCCCCGGTGCGCCATGATGAAGCTAACTTCCGGGCCTCAAAGCTAGGCAAATGCACGTCCAATTGCCCTTGCAAGCATGCTCGTGGAGCATGACGCAGCTAACTTAGCTTCCACACTGTTCCAACTTACCCTTGTCCCGCAAAGGGTTTAAGGCCATAAGGCCAATGCCAATGCATTTTTCATGCGTCTCGGCTTTACCTTTACGTAGGGAATTCATAAATGAATTTCCTAGCTAGCTGAGCAACCGTCACATTGCCGTGTCTTGTCCAGGCATAAGCCTTAGACTTTAGCGTAGGCCACACCAAGCCCTTGCCATTTCCCACGTTACCTCGCTTACCATCTCTTTATAACTTGATAGGAAGTATGAGCATCCACTTACTGGCATGCAACTAAGCCTCATCAAGTCTGGCCACAATCATCTCTTGCGTCGAGCTACCAAGCTTAGATGATATGAGGGGCCAACGTGCTGGACCGACAATGCTGCAACTCATTGCGGCTGCCTACGTACTCTTCCCTACTCTAAAGGGATCAAGCACAGACCTTAGTTCATCACGAAGGGACAGAAACTTAAGCCAACTCGTTTGCATGGCCGTGTCCAAGCAATAATGGAAATGGCCTAGTCCGTATAGGCCGTTCCGTCGGAATGCATCCAAGTGATGCATGTTTGGTCCGCAATATGGCATAATGATGCCTAAGCATCAAATGCCCTCTTCGCGAGGCTACGCAACTATAAATGAGCCTTAGGCATCATTTATACTCTCCCGGCTAAGCTATGAAGCTTACTTGGTACATAGTCCGCATATGCACCTTCAACCAACTACCCCTCCCTATATATGTTAATTTGACATTTTTAGAACTCAATTTGGGGACCAAAATATTTCATCAACTCCCCGTTTACTATTCATGGCCGTTGCCATGTATTTTCCCGATATCCGGCCATGTTGGCCGTACTCTGCCAACCCGATGTCCGGCCATGTTGGACGTCCTCTGCCAACCCGATGTCCGGCCATGTTGGCCGTCCTCTTCCAACCCGATGTACGGCCATGTTGGCCGTCCACTGCCAACCCGATGTCCGGCCATGTTGGCCGTCCACTGCCAACCCGATGTCCGGCCATGTTGGCCGTCCTCTGCCAAGGTCATCTACCCAATCGACCTAATGCATCATTTGATGCAAGATTGGCTCTTGGCCAATGTAGCTTCCAACCAATGCCATATTGGCCTTAGCCAATATGCATATGCGATGTGCCTTACTTGGCACCATATATGGCCCAGGGCCAAATGCATCTCACCATGCAAAGGAAGCTTTGGATGAAGCTTCATCACAAGAAAATGGCGCATCTTTTAGCATGCGCCATGCTAAAAACACGGGGTGTTACATTATCACACCCTTCAAAGAATTTCGTCCCGAAATTCAAAACCAAAGCTATCTCTTCGAGTTGGATTTCTGAGCAAAAGTCCCATACCGAAGCTCGAAATCACGGGTTTCTTCAAGTCGTCATGAACAACAATTTAGACCTTTCGAGCACATGTCCCATACCACCCGCCCAGAATCCAAAAAGTTCCCACAACAAAACAAGAATCGCAATTGGCCGGTGCCAAGAGGATATCTCGACAAGGTATCCTAGATAGCATCCCATACTACCACCCAGAATCCCTAAGGTTCACAAGTTGAAAGATGTCATCGAAATGACAAGGCAAAACTCAACGCAACACTTTGAGGACCAATCTTTAATGTCAGTGCAGTTGGATGCAAGCCACCATCCCTGACGGATTTGCCGGGTTGCCACTCGTAGTGGGATGTTAGCCGGGCCTGGCCTGACAACGCACACCCTTGGCGGTGCCAACGTGTGGGGATGATCGGTCCCATTGTCTACCCACCGTCCCGGACGGTCTTCCGGATGCTCGTAAGCGGGGTGCCACAGAGGCACTGGCAAACTCACAAGTACTTATACAAGCTCAACTCGATTTGCAAAGTAACGGCTCAGCGATTTACAAACTCTTTCCGCGCGGAAGTTGGCCTACTCTCCAACTTTAAGTTTCCATCAAGGAAAATACTCGCCAATGAGTCCACTCCGCACAAGTCCCTAGAGTTTTCTCGGAACTTGCTCGATACCATACGTGACGGACCGGAAAATTACGCCTTTGGCGCGTTGCCCCGCAGCGGTAATCTCCCGGTGCGCCATGATGAAGCTAACTTCAGGGCCTCAAAGCTAGGCAAATGCACGTCCAATTGCCCTTGCAAGCATGCTCGTGGAGCATGACGCAGACTAACTTAGCTTCCACACTTTGTTCCAACTTACCCTTGTCCCGCAAAAAGGGTTTAAGGCCATAAGGCCAATGCCAATGCATTTTTCATGCGTCTCACGGCTTTACCTTTACGTAGGGAATTCATAAATGAATTTCCTAGCTAAATGAGCAACCGTCACATTGCCGTGTCTTGTCCGGGCATAAGCCTTAGACTTTAGCGTAGGCCACACCAAGCCCTTGCCATTTCCCACGTTACCTCGCTTACCATCTCTTTATAACTTGATAGGAAGTATGAGCATCCACTTACCGGCATGCAACTAAGCCTCATCAAGTCCGCCACAATCATCTCTTGCGTCGAGCTACCAAGCTTAGATGATATGAGGGCCAACGTGGCCGGACCGACAATGCCGCAACTCATTGCGGCTGCCTACGTACTCTTCCCTACTCTAAAGGGATCAAGCAATGGACCTTAGTTCATCACGAAGGGACGAAACTTAAGCCAACTCGTTTGCATGGCCGTGTCCAAGCAATAATGGAAATGGCCTAGTCCGTATAGGCCGTTCCGTCGGAATGCATCCAAGTGATGCATGTTTGGTCCGCAATATGGCATAATGATGCCTAAGCATCAAATGCCCTCTTCGCGAGGCTACGCAACTATAAATGAGCCTTAGGCATCATTTATACTCTTCCGGCTAAGCTATGAAGCTTACTTGGTACATAGTCCGCATATGCACCTTCAACCAACTACCCCTCCCTATATATGTTAATTTGACATTTTTAGAACTCAATTTGGGGGACCAAAAATATTTCATCAACTCCCCGTTTACTATTCATGGCCGTTGCCATGTATTTTCCGATATCCGGCCATGTTGGCCGTACTCGCCAACCCGATGTCGGCCATGTTGGCCGTCCTCGCCAACCCGATGTCCGGCCATGTTGGCCGTCCTCTTCCAACCCGATGTACGGCCATGTTGGCCGTCCCCACCAACCCGATGTCCGGCCATGTTGGCCGTCCACTGCCAACCCCGATGTCGGCCATGTTGGCCGTACTCGCTAACCCGATGTCCCGGCCATGTTGGCCAATCCTCTGCCAAGGTCATCTACCCAATCGACCTAATGCATCATTTGATGCAAGATTGGCTCTTGGCCAATGTAGCTTCCAACCAATGCCATATTGGCCTTAGCCAATATGCATATGCGATGTGCCTTACTTGGCACCATATATGGCCCAGGGCCAAATGCATCTCACCATGCAAAGGAAGCTTTGGATGAAGCTTCATCACAAGAAAATGGCGCATCTTTTAGCATGCGCCATGCTAAAAACACGGGGTGTTACAGATTTCTTCTTATTTGATGTTTCTATCTACAAAAAGAAGCACAAATTTTAGTCCCTATAGAAGATATCCACAAATACAATGAATTGTGTACAAATCAACAGATCTTATACCGTTTATTGCTTGTTTTTTTACTTGATCCTCAGTTTGTTCTTCATCTGATTCTGTATTTTCTGAATCAGATTCAATTTCGACTTCAATTTCTTTGCTAATCATTTTAGATTTGTTGTTGCAAGGTTCTAATTGAGATTTTTTCACCATTTTTTTCTTTTGATTTTGTTTTTCGCTGATTTATTGTTTGTTGTTTATCAATTATTTTGACGGTGACGACGAAGATTATGATGAAGACTACAGAAGAATAAAAGAATGTGTTGTTTCACAAAAGAATCAATACATTGATTTAGGTTTCTATCGATATTTACGATGAAGATTATGATGACGATTACAGAAGAGTCGGAAAATGATTTGATTTTACAGAGGAATCATAGAATGGTTTGGTTTATCAAAAAAAAATTCTGAGAATGATTTTGTTTTTGACAGTGAGTAGTTACGAAGGAAGAAATGGGGACAACATAATTTCTTATTAGAGGATATTTTGGTAATCTAATTTTTCAATATATACTAGGGCCTTTAGGATAATTTACATAATTATTTGTATGACCCTGGGGTCATAAGAGTAAGACCCATAATATATAGGGTCATAAGAATAATTTACTCATTAAGATATCTATCCTGGAGAGAGAAAAAAACTGTTAAGTGATTAATATTCCACATGTGTGGGCTTACACATGCGTAGCAGTTACTTATTTACCCTTAATCTTCTGTTTATGGCGGAGAACTCGAATGAAACTTCATATGGAAGAGAGAAAAGTGTTTGCAAAGGGGAATCGAGAGGTCAAGAGAAAGGAATAAGTAGATCGAGCGAAATAGTGATGTATCAAGATCGTTTATGTGTTTTTGGAGATATTACGTATTATTAAAGGAAGAAAAATTATAGTCTCAGAGACGTTGGGTTTTTTTCTCCATCAAAGTTGTGAAAGGTGCTCAAGTCAAGATCATTGTGAGTCCAAGCAGGTAAGTTCTTCAAACCGAGTTTCATTTTTCGGTATCTCACAAATAAGTAGTTTAATTTTTGCTTCATTGCAACTTTGAGTCTAGGGTTTATGGAAAATTGATTTTATGGTTTTGACAATTGGGGATTTTGTTTTAAACATGAATTTTATGGGTTAAATAGCTTGTATTACTTTTGGTTATTGTTTAATTTTTGACTCATTTGTATCTTTGGCTTATTTACTTGATCATTAGTTGTGATGAAGTTCATTGTTTTGTCTATGTAAGAAAGAGAGAAATAAGATAAGGTGGGTTCAAGGAGGCACACTGATAAAACAATTGTAGGCGTGGAAATTTCATAGAGGGAGGAACATGCATGGCTTTAGATTATTTTTGTTGTTTGTTGGACACTCTGAAATGAAAGAACCCGCAAAGTAATGGCTCATAAGAGACCAAAAGATATCATTGAGGTCAAAAATATGTTTTATATCCGGGAAGCAATGAAAGATGGTTTTGAGCACTATGTTTCCGTGATTTGATCATATTCTGGAAGGTTTTTATTGATTCTAGACAATATATATCAATAATACAAAACAAAGCTAGGCTAAGTTTGCCTAGCTGAGTGGTGGTCAGGATTTGTCCGTGGGAAAGATAAATCAAGGGCTGTGGTTCTCCCTGCCACACCCTACAAGTCGCACACGTGGTGTTCATTCCAATATTATGAATTAAAAATGAATACTCAAATCAAGATATGGAATTTCAAAAATTATAACGGGGAGGTTTGAACTCATGACCTATTTTGTCATAAGAGTGGCCTCTAACCATTGTTCCACCTTGGTTGGAATTGATAGAAAAGATAAATCAATAGTGGTTGTTTATTCAACTTCAATATTAATTAGTATAAGTGTTTTATTAATTAGTATAAGTGATTTGTCTAGAGAGAAGATAAATCTATGGTTATGGTTTGTTCAACTTAAATATTAATTAGTATAAGTGTTTTATTAATTGATGTTTCATTAAAATCTCATGATAAATGATTTATTAATTTTACATCATAAATATCCCTTAATTAATATTAATACATATCTCCATCAATAAATAATAATTTTGACAAAAATTATTTCAATAGATATTAGTGGTAGTGGTGGTAGTAGAGGAAGAAGTAAGTGGTGGAAGCGGTGGAAGGTGTTACTAAGTGTTGGAGGCGGTAACATTAGTTTTGGTGGAAGAAATAGTGGTATTTGGATGGTTTTAATGGCGGTGGTATTGGTTTTTTCTTTTTTAATCAAAAATAATAAATTTTTTTACATGACGGGTAACATTGTATTGTGAAAAGTATAGTTGGTTGTTTTTGACACGATCAAAAAAGACGGGTAACAAATACTTTTGGGATGATACCAAATCATATAAGACAAAATGGTTGTTTTTGGTACCATTTGCTATCTTTGGTAACCTTTCCTACGCATGATTTTCAAATGATTAACAAAAAACATATAGTTGAATAAATTAATTGACGACCTAAGTTTGTTAAATCTAAACTTTATACATGACGTGTGGGATCAAAAGTTATAAGTGTGCCAAATATTCTACGAGGGATGGAAATTTAAAATGGTGGTGGTGGAGAAATAAGAGATATCCGGTGGTTTGTGGTATTTAGCCGGTTTTGATGAGTAGTAATTGATTATGTTAATTATGTCATTACAAAAGGATAACACTATAAATTAGAAATGTGGTTGATCGTCTTAATGCTAATATAAACTCGGTTAAAATACATGAAAATTAAGAAGAAGAAAAAAACATTTGGATGTCACGTTATATAATAAATAACACTAAAAACTACATATTTAGTATCAAGGTTTCTCCGTCCAATAGATAAATCTAAGGTTGTATTGAGATCCCGTAAGCGAGAGGGCGAGTTGGTCTTGGATTTACGAATGATAATGAATATAATGAAAACGCTCCCTCTCGGTTTCTCCAATGAAAACCGAAACCTTCTAAAAAAATAATCAATCGAACAAGACTTAGATGGAACGCATCACCACCAAAGTGTAAACTTCTCTCAATTGCTACATATCCAAAGTGAAATATCTACAAATTAAATGTGATTTCGTCCTACCGTGGTTTTTAACGAGGCATGCAATTAAATCTCTAATAGTGATTTTAAAGGTATTTAATAATTACAAAATTCTCTTATAAGTTTTGTTTAGGCAAGTATTGATTTAACTTGGGTTCTTTTACATTTTTGTGTTAAGTTGATGACTTTTTAATTTGAATACATGTTTGGTTAACAAACTTTGATACATATAGGGTATTTTCTTTGTAGAACCGATGTTAGTCTTTCATTTTTCCCGTTAGCACTTTGTTTCTATCCCGTATTTGTAGACATTATTTGACTAATGTTGGGGTATTTGTTTAATCTCAAGGCCGATTAAACCCAATGTGTGTTGTATGCATTGAAGGCGTGAGAAGTTTGTGTCGGCTCTACCTTGAAACTAATAATTTTTCTTCGGAAGGTTAGTTGAATTTATGTAGATACAAATATCAAAATGACTATGCTCTTTAAAACTCCAAATTACTTGAGTAACACTAGATGTGAGAACGTCATTCATGCACTACTTAGCATAGTTGGTGTGAAATCTTTTTATCCATGAATTTCTTCAATTTTATGTTATCAATATGATTGAGAAAGAATCTTACACATGTTTTGATTTACTATTATAAGTTTATTTTTTCAACTCACGTGTGTATATCTCAGCCTTCCAATAGCCAAGGGTTCTTCATTTGTATAACTCTCACATTTGCAAAAAATAAATAAATAATGTTTATCTATAGTAGGGAAAATATTATGGGTTTTTGCTTCACTCCTTAGAGCCTTAGTTATCAATAATTTCAGAACAAATGTATTCATAAACATCATGGAGTTGGATTGGCAGTTTAGGTATATGTACTGTTAGATGAAATATTCTTTTTGAAGTTTGAAGTTATGGTATGATGGAACAATAAATGGGGTAAAATTTTATTTACTGTATTTTTTATTTTATTTTCATGTTGGCACAACATTATTACTCCGTCCAGATAATAAATTGGAATAACCCATTTTGTTTCCCAAAACCTATTTGAATATCAAAATAATTACTCACAAATAAAATGAAGCAAGAGGAATGTGAACAATATCGTATTAGAGACAAAACATCCCGTGCCGTTACGGCACGGGTTAAGATCTAGTATATACATAAAACAAAGTCATATTTAGGGCCGGATTAGCCTTTTACTTGGGGGCCTTTGGCCTTATTATATTTTCTATTTATAAAATCTTCACCTTTAAAGTAGAAAAGAAAAAAAAAAGGAATTATTCGAGGTAATGTACCATTAAATTTTGTAATTTAGTAAGTTTGAAACAATTTCAGTTAGACTTAATCCAAAATGTCTGAGAAAATGCGTGACACTGATTAAAAAGCATATCAATACCAAAGCCAGCGTCACTTTGAAGGTTGTTGTTGTTGTAATACTGAAGTTATTTCTTTTTCCCAAAGAAAACTTCAAGAGGTAAACTTTCATTTTTTAATAGCAAACTCATACCACGAGGGTTCTTATTAATTAATTTTTTTTTATTGTTTTGGTTATAATATGAAATGAATTTAATTTGTTAGAAAAGATAGTTAAGCTTTGCCTTTGATGCTTTAGGTAATTAAATCAAAAACTGCAAAAACATTGTTAGTTTGGAATACCAAATCTAATCTGGGGTTTTTTCATCTTTCTTTTATCCAATTTAGTTTGGATTTATATGATTTTACTTTGCCTGCATTGTGGAAGATGTTTTCATTGTGGTCTCTCATGCTCTCGGTCATGAATGAGACATATGCGAGTCTGCAGACTCTACACATATGGCGTGCGTAATTCTAGCAAGGCTTGACAAAGGGACTACGGAAAACAATCCTTTTTGAGACAAAAGTCTATCCATTTCATTAATTTAGAAGCACATTATCATAGTGTGATCTAAACACTTTATATATAGATTTTAATTTTTAATAGTCCATGTTTGTCAAGTGCGTAGGAATATTGCACATATTAGTTGTACCCCAACAAATTAGTCTTCAATTTTATATATAGTTCACGTGTTTTCTATATAACCAGTAGTATATAACCATTTGAGTTATGAGATCCCATGGATAGACCTTCTGGGCGCTCCTCACTGTTTAAACTAAACCCTGATTTATGTGCAAGAGTATGAATCTGTGGCGCAATAATAGCATGCCTGACTACGTGTTAGAAGGTTGCGTGTTCGAATCACGTCAGATACACTACGTTAATCAAAATATTAAATTAGATACTGAAGTTGACACAGTTCCGAACCTTTTGATTATATTGAGTCACACTCATGACCTTACATGTAGGTGGAAAATAATTAGACTGCTCGGGCATGTTAAATTTTTTTGTCTTATCTTTTATTATATTTACATATTTCCTTAGTTTATTTTGTGAAACTATATAGCTTTTTTGTCGGGACTAGATCGACTCCTTTCATGGTTTCTTCATCCGTGGTACCAAAAAGGTTGTAGATAACTGTGTTAGTATCATTGATGAAGTTTTTATACTATACATTATCGTTTACAGTTAAGCTCCAAAACAGGGAGCAAGTAGTAATGACAAAAAGATCGATTGAGGAGAAAAGATGAAGATGGTGATTAGAATGCAATCTATAAAAAAGGAAAAAAAATAATTGTCATACTAATTAACACCCTTGATGTTAAGCCATTGCTTCCGGTTCTTGATAAGAATGTGTTGATTGAACTTTTCGTGATATAATACTATTGCGGCCACCCATATTTTATGCAAGACACATACCACACATATAACCCTGGCGTAGATAAAATCTAGCTCAAAAAGAATACAACTATGCAAGAATAGCGGAATGCCAAAGAGAAAAGCTTGAAATTCATGGATGGATCATAAATATAAATATTCACTTTTGCGATTAGTCTTTAATGGATCTCAATTTTATTATTATTAATGTTCTTGGAAAGCAACGCTATAACTCCAGTTTATAATATTGTTCATATTATCGTGCGGTTCACCAGGTTTTTGGCTGTTTTAAAAGGCATTAATAAACTACTTCTTATAAAACTTCAATAGCTTATGCATTATTTACCTTACTGTTTACCGAATTATTGTTTTGATAATTTGAATTCTTATACACATCGGACTGCTTTTCCTTCAGAATAGATTTCCTGGAAATTTTCTTAAAAAATTTAGACTTATTGCTTTAAAATTTTTAAAAATAATTTTCCTTCAATTTTTTTTTTTATTCGTTCAAGTAATAATTCAACCTTGGGTAAACAGCTGCATGTATATTCAAACTACGCTTGCGTATTCTAATTTGATAAATAAAAACCCTGCATCATCCACGTAAGCTGGGTTATGCGAATAGCTCTAATAGGTGGATGGTGTTCACGTTTTATCAATAGTCACTTAAATTATCTCAGAATGAATGAATAAACAATCAATGGTGATACCTGGATAGTAACATAAGCATATTAATGATCTTTAAAAACATTTTCACGGAACATATCAAGTTAAAAACCCTGAGTTATAGGCCAGAAAACTTCATGATGCATGACACTGATCATCGGTTGAGCCGGGGCCGCAAGGCCCCGGTGATACCTAGTATTAGTATAAGATAAGATGGGAAAACAGGAAACATAAATGATAATGACAAGTAATCGAACAATCCATTGATGAGTGTATGTAAAAGTCTAATAAGGCTTAGTGTAATGGGATCCAATTTTCGACTTTCACAACTCAAAACCGTGGCCTAAACCTTTGATTTCACAAAGGGTTAACAGTTTCGTTGAGTGTGAGATGGAATCAACACCGGGACTCCAAACGGTTTGGAGTCCCAAAATTTTCAAAAACGCCAAATTAACTACAAACTGAGTTAGAATAGGGTTCATCCCATGCCTCCGCACCAAACAAACGAATTTTTCTTATATCCACGAAGTTCTCTCTGGATAACCTTTAACCACCGCCTAAAGAGCTCGGTTCCATAGTCATAACCGAGTCTATTAAAGAAGGAGAGGTGTAGGAGGAGAAAGAGAGAGAGGGAAAGGGGAATGAGGTTAAAACAAAAGCAATATATGACAATGAAATGAGATTAACTGAATGAAAAGGAATGTATACCAGGGGCTTCAAGAAGGGGAAAGATTCAGGATGGTTGCACGGATAGCCGTCAGACATGTAGAAGATGGTCATCGATACAGGATGCCTCCCATAGTAGAGAGATGAAGGGGGCTTATGTAAGTACCCCAAAAATATAGAGAAAAAGGGGGAATGAGGATAGAGGCGCTGGTTCACAAAGAGGCGGGACTGCCAGCTATGAATATCAAGGGATGTCCCATAGTAAAGAGATGATTGCTGGATAATAAGGCACACTTAGGGATGGATATATATATGTGTATGGTTAATATTAACAGTCTTGTAGAAGAGGGCACCATGAGTAAAAATTAGTATGGGTGAAATGGACACCAAAAAAATAGCAAGAATGAATCTGGAGGGTGAAACTGGATGCATCCTGATGTAAATTAAAAATAAGAAAAAATATTTAAAAATGAGTAGGATGAGACTGTTTACATCCAACTATTTTTACATTCTCGTCCATGTCTTTTTCACCTAGGAATTATCTCGTCCATGTCTTTTTCACCAAAAAAATTATCGTTATTGAGTTAATTGACCAATTTTGTGTTTCTTTCCGTTTTCTCCTAGTACACGCACTATTGAGCATACCCAGCCTTCTATTTCCTTTTTGCGCCAACTTGGTGAATAAACAAGTCCAATTAATTAAATGTCATGGTCCATGTGGTATGTGGAGGCAGGGCCTATATGTGAGCATTCCCACTTCCCAGTCAGTGTCCGTATTTCTCCAGCAATTAGAGTTGCTGCAGAAAGATAGCCTTTATACACTCTTCATACACCATCCAGGTGTTGAATTAGACACCCAACCCTCGAGATATATTTAACTTTATTGCTTATATCTATTTACAGACATCTTATCAACCCCACGTTTTTTTTTCTTCTTACATTCTCTTTTCCGCTATTTCACATTTTTGGGTCTTTGATATTGAATTAACAGGAATAAATCCTGTGAAACCGCAGTGCTGGGTACAGAAGGCAACACATGTCAAGCTCCACTTTCAGCTTTTACATTTCATCTGTGTTTGTGTCGAGAGACTCAAATCTATGTTGCAACTGTTGTAATGCTACCCCGCGGCTCTAACTGAGTTGCTTGGGTTTCGATAGAATAACGCTTCTGCATATCTTTCAACTTCTTTAGCAGATCCTGGAATGATGGTCGACATTTCGGCTCACTGGTTTGTAGAGTTACAACAAAAATAAACAATCAGAAAGAAACAGGTGTTAGCAAATAGGAATAGGATGAAGCTTAAATCCTATATTGGTATAAAATAACAACCACTGCTAAATTTTGGATCTTACAGGGAGATAAGTCAGAACTAAGAGAACATATGGTAAAACAAAGAACCTGTGCCAGCAGCTCTCAGTTAGAGATGCCCAATGAGGATCTGTGTCTTTTGGAATCTCCATTCGCTGGTCCATGAATCCTACAGCTCCAATGACCTGCATAATTCAGCACCAAATGAAATATGTAAACATATGTTTTTTGCTTCACAGCAGATAATGTGCCCTGGATGAATCCTTCAGATAATATGCAAATAATTCTATCTGAGTGGTTGTAATGGTGTACACTGTACAACCACAGAAAAGGTCTGGGATCAATTAAAACTGTGAACCAAGGAACTAGCTTTTGGAATGTGACTTGTCTCCAAATTTCTACTCCATAATATTGAAAGTAGAATTATTTGCATATGTGTGCTTTTTTGTTAATACCAAGGTTCTGCAGTTTTTAACACACAATTCACAAGAAAAGAAAAAGTCACCAAAGTTTACAAGAAAATGTATTAAACTTGTCAGGCCTGCAGGGTCAGAAACATGGCATTAGATGACTCTCAGCCTCTCAGCAATGTAAGGCTTCTCTGATTTATGGTACCACCAGTTCCATTTATGATTTGACTTCACATATCAGAAAATAATTTTGTTTTAATTCAATTCCGAAAAATACAGGTTGAAAATGATGTAGTCAAAGAATAGCAAGATGACCAGTTTGATAGTAAAGTCAGAAAATCTGGCAAACAGGATTCACGATGATGATAATTTTAAAAGTACCTGCATCGAGTTGAGGGTATCCCAAGGGATCTTTCGTGTGGCAAGCTCCCATAGTATTACTCCGGAGCTATACACGTCAGACCTATTTACAGTGACCAACATGACCCAAAACCGGGAGATTTTTTGTTAAGCACAAGACATTGGATATCAGGAGTACAAAGAATTCAAATTCCACTAACAAAGCACCTGGAATGAAAAATCAACTTACTTCTCATCTGAAGGATCATTCCGAATAACCTCTGGAGCCATCCACTGCGGCTGGAGAAGGAATAAGAATTGTGAACTTGGTGAAAAGCAACCAAACATCACAACATTAAGATTATCAAACCAGCAAAGAATTCATAAATGAGAAGGGAAAAAGCAACACCAAAAGCTCTGCATCGATACATACCGTTCCGTTCCCTGTCTTTGTTGTGAGATATGTTGCATGTTTGATTCTTGAAAGACCAAAATCGCCAACCTAATGAAAACAGAAAAAAGAGATTACAGGATGATTCTATCCTCAAGTACATGCAACTTAAAAAGATAAAAGAAACAAGAGAAGCATAACTTCAGAAAGTAGCAAACGAGTACCTTCACAGTCCAATTCTTATCGACTAACAAATTTGATGACTTCAAAACACGATGGACAACTGGTGGGTAACAATTATGAAGATAATTCACACCTCGCTCCTATAAACGGGATTGGCCAAACAAGTCAGGCATAATACTAGAGTTAAGTAGAAAGAGAGAGAGAGTAAGAAAATTGTAAGCAGCAGAATACATGATTCCAAAGTAGCGAGTGGTTCAAAGAAATGATCAAAAGATTTGTTGGAACAGATATTCAATAGAATCCATTTATAGATTAACTAGTATTTTTGTCTGCGAGTTATGCAGGAGTAAACATACAATATCCAAAGCCATGAGAACACGCTGCCTTCTATCCAATTTACAAGTGCTACGTCGAAGCAATTGAAACAAACTTCCACTACATGACGAGGATCTCCACCCAGTTAGTAGAGAAATATGAGAAGGTAAACCAGCCAATACTTATAGAATAAGAATCAACAACAAACATCGGCAGTACATTTAATACTGGCATGCATGCGAACTAAACCCATAGACCAAGAACCAAATTACTACCCATTAATATTTCAGAAGATGAAGGGTAAAATAAACCGTGTAAGGAACTCCGTGACAATGCACAGGTGCTCTGGTAAAGTTACTGCTCCCATGAAGAGTAATACATTCGGATGTCGGAGCGCCTTCATAAGTAACACCTGCATAAAATGTTGTTTAGACCTGTAGTGCATCGAGCTAAAATACTTTCTCCATGAAAACTTTGGGGCAGTGTGGAATACAGAGTTATATCTAGTAAAACTCCAATTATAATATTAATATAAAGAGTATTCATACACTTCACCATGTAGACCAAACTCATGTAAGTCGGCCATTTTTAGAACTCCTAGGTGATATCTGTGTTAGTTCTTATTGTCACAGATAAGTTTCAATGAAATTTCTTGTTTTGAAAACTGAGTTCAACTTGCTTTTGTGATCGAATTACCTCTTGTCTGAAAGAGTGCAGCAGGTCATCCGAGTACTCAAACTTAGAGAATACCTTCAGCGCAACCTCCTGCGGGAAGGGGAGAAGATGCTTGTTAACACCGGGAAGAAAATAATACAAGGTTCTTTTCTCTTCAATTTTCTGCCAACAATGAAAACAAATGAATATCAAAGCAGATGAAATACAATGAAAGTAAGATGTGGAATGCCCATGATTCGGACCAACACAAATATAGTTAAAATAAAGACACCTGGCAGGTGAAGTCATAAGAAACAGTGAACATACCGAACCACACCACACCCCTCGATACACGGTTCCGCATGAACCTGAGACCGGAAATAGGCAACTGTAGGTTAGATATATCGGGCTAAAGGAAAACATATACCTCAAACAACAATCAAAGACAATTAGCAATACTCAAATTTCCTAGTACCTCTCCCTATCTGCTCATAAATCATCAAATCTTCCCACAAGATGTCATAATGCAAAGAATCTGTTTCTCTATCAAACTTACAAAGAGGATTGCTACCGGTATTAATACTGCTGTTTACACTATTTTTATTGGTCGCGTTAGAAGAGGACCACGAAGCACTGGTTTCATGTCCAAATCGGTTACTTCCCAAAAGCTGCATTTCTGGCTTTTCATAGGAATCAGGACTCTTCTTCTGATCAGAATCATCTTCTTGTTCAATTTTCGTCCAGGGAAAGATGCCATGTGCATTCCTTGCTACCAACGCATCATGCTCACTTCCTTTACATTTCCATGAAATCTGTTTCTCTATATTAGAAGTTATGATATTTTGAATCTGAATCTTACTTTCACCTCCGGAATCTTCAGGAAAAAATCCTGGGTAATTATCCATGTGGATAGCTTTATAAGATAAACCAAAGGGAGATGGGGGTACCTCCCCTCTAAGTGTACAAGCTCCACTTGACTACAACCTCCAGAGAGGTTGTTGAGAATCATAACCAGGTTTCGACGTCTGACCACTTGTAGGCGGACTAAAGCTAGAATAGGCTTCCGAATATGGAAGTGGTAATTGGAGAAAACTCTGGACATCAAAAGATACACAGATAATACCAACAATACTACTATAATCATCATACAAAGGGGTATTGGTAACAAAGACCATAAATCGCTTCCCTTGTTTATTTTTAACTGGGAAATTCCCAGTCCATGTTTCCCCAGCAGCATTACATTGCATTATATCAATTGCATCTTCTCTGGCTTCTTCAGCGTCAGTAAGGAGGTCAAGGATACTCTGGCCAAGAGCTTCTGACGCAGAATATCCGTAAAGTTTCTCAGCCGATCGATTCCTGTACATTTCAATATCTGAAGATCCATTATCCAAGTGAACAATCTTAAAACCATTTGAACACAAAAATGGAAGAAAATAAGTAACAAAATTCGTGCTGCTACGCTGCCCAATAAGCCTAATTCACGGAAATTGTAATGGAGTAGTGACATTTAGATAAAACGAAAATTGCATGAAATAAAAGAACCCCATCCTCAATTATGAACCCTAAACCTCAATTACCCATCTTAAAGCTCCGATATTTTTATTTTTCCTAAACTAGAGACAACGGTGAAATTTACATATCTAATTAATTTCGCCCCAATAATAATAATTATTATTGATAATTTAGAAGAAAGGCAAGAACAATTGAAGAAAGAGAAGGCAAATCTTCGTAGAGCTGTACAAGCTGTGGGTTGTCTTTTGGGATTACCATTGAAGGGTATGGAGTGTATGGTAGAAGAAAGCATAATGGGGGGACTAATGATAGCTGTGGATAGAGAGAAAGCTAGGATTACTAAGAACAAAGGGGCGACACAAAACGGTATTACTGATGACTCTCTAATAGGGGTACAGATGCTTCTGGATGAAGGTAATGTAGATTTTGGTGGTAATGGGGATATAACTAGGGAATTGGAAAGTGACTGTTGGGATACCAACACTAATTCAAATATTTGGAATTCTATTTACTTTAGGAGTTTTTATCTCAGTTGAACTTGGTTCATATTTACGTATCTTTTTAGGATTAGGACTTTTTGTTTACGCCTCTAGTATTTGCTTTCGTTTGGGATTCTATAGCTTGTTGTATAAATACCCTGCTATCTTTTGTTTATGGGCATTCAATCATCAATATAATTAAGCTTTGCTTAGAAGTGGTGATCTCCATTCAACGGATCATCCTTTCTTGTGTTAATAATATTAGGGTCTTGAGATTTAGTACCGGGATCCTATCATCCCGGTATCACCTAGGTCTAGATCCTCCTTATTATTCAATACACAATTCTCTGTTAGGGTTCCTTCCTAACCATCTTCCGCGATCAGAGCGATTGTGGCGCGTTAATTATCGAAAAGCTTCACTCACGTACTTATCCGTGTTCTCTAGGTTTTGACGATGTGGGTGTGACCAATGCACAATTGAGTGAGCGTCTTGATACCTTGAATACCTCAACGACAAACGTGCTTACAGAGATGCGGTGAGCGAACAGATTCTAATACGAAGTTTGATACCTTCCGGGAGGCGCAAACTAATTTGCAGACTACTCAAACCACTCTCCTTACGGAATTGCGGACCATGAATCGCAACATTACGGCTCTACTTGACTCGACAAGGTGATGGTGGTGGTCGTAATGAGAGAGTGACCTTAATAATGGCCGCAATCAAGGTGATGGTGGGGCTATCATCCGAGGAGGTACTATTAATCTGAAATTTCCTATGTTTGAGGGGAATGATCCTGAGGGGTGGATTTTCAAAGCTGAACAATTTTTACCCTCCACGGCGAATCGAAGTTCAAAAGGTACGTGGGCGACAGACATCCGGATAAGGATGCCAACTCGTGGTATAGATGGATCAAAGAATCGTTCGAAGATTTAACATGGCGGCAATTCTCTCGTGCAATCGCGTTCTCGATTCGGTAATCGCAAGCACATCGACGCGTGTAGCACCCTTTCCAAGTTGGAGCAAAAGGTCTTGTTCGTGACTTTATCACTGAATTTGAAAAAATTTTGAACTTTGTAGATGGCATGCCCGAGGAACACCAAATTAGTATATTTCTTTCGGGTCTTCGTAAGGATATTTGCTGGTGTTCGTTTGTTTCGACCAAGAAGTCTTTCGAGACTTTTGAGTATGCCTTATGTCAAGAAGATGCTATCAAGGCGGCCCAACCTGTCGAGGCCATTGGTACGTAGCTTTCCCTCAAAACAATTGGCAACCGCTGCCAATCTCTACCGCAACTTTAACACCGCATCTTGGCACTAAAAGGTTAACATGGGCGGAGCAAAAAGACCGACGTGAAAGAGGCCTTTGCTTTAAGCGTGATGAGCCATATACGCGTGGTCACCCTCTGTGCAAAGCCAAGGTTATTGATCCTTGAAAGTGCTACCGATGTTACTATTACAGAGCTGGACCACGATAGCTATGATGACAAAACGGAGGAAATGGAACCGGAAGTTGATAAAGCAAATACTTCTGGACACCGCTATTTCATTCCATGCGCTCATGGGGTCACCGTTTCCAAAACTATGCGTATCACGGGTTATATTAAGGGGTTACGATTCTGGTGCTAATTGATTGAAGGGGTCGACCCACAATTTTCTCCATCCCAAGATTGCAAAACAAAGCGGATACAAAGCTACAACGGGTGGTACGACAACCATGCAAGTCATGTAAATCGGTGATGGAGGGTGTTGCGGACTTGTGGTTTATGCTCTAATGTTTCTATGAAGTTACAAGATTATGTTTTCAAAACCGATTTTTTTCTTACTACCAATCAAGTGGGTGTGATCTTGTGCTTGGGGTTCAATGGTTGAGATCTTTAGGTACTTTCACTTGGGATTTCGGTAAGTTAATTATGAAATTCAATTTGGACCAAGAGTTTGTTTTAGTTGGAGATAACTCACCAACTATTATGTTTTTGGACACTAAGCCTATGCGGCATGTTATTGGTCGGGAAAAAATGGTTGTCTTCTACAGTTAGTGGCTAGCCTAGATGCATCGAGGAAATTAAGTCAACTGTACCTACTGAAGTTAGTAATTTAGTCTTACAAGATTCGATATCTTTCGGTCACCTACAACGTTACCACCTAAACGTTCCCATGACCACCACATTCCTTTGGTGCCGGGGTCTGCTCCATTAATGTGCGGCCATACCGATACCCTCATTTTCAAAAGGAGGAAATTGAAAGGGTTGTGTCAGAATTATCAGAAGCAGGCTTAATTCGCACAAGCTCAAGTCCGTATTCATCGCCGGTTTTATTAGTTCGTAAAAAAGATGGGTCGTGGCGTATGTGTGTAGATTACCGCGCTCTAAACAACATTACTATCAAGGATAGGTATCCTATTCCGATGGTGGATGAATTATTGGATGAATTGAACGGTGCAGTATTTTTTCGAAACTTGATTTACGTTCGGGTTATCATCAGATTCTACTCTATGAACCTGATATAGAGAAAACATCATTTCGAACACACGACGGCCATTATGAGTTCTTGGTAATGCCTTTCGGACTTTCTAATGCTCCTGCGACTTTCCAAAGTCTCGATGAACGATATTTTCCGGCCTCACCTTCGTCGATTTGTCTTGGTTTTCTTTGACGATATTTTGATTTATAGTAAGACACTTAGTGACCATATTCACCACTTATCGATTGTTTTCGATATTTTGCGGGTTAATAATCTCTTTGTGAAGGAGTCAAAGTGTGCTTTTGCACAATCTTCAATAGGTTACCTTGGTCATAAAATTTCAGCAGAGGGGGTATCAGTTGAAGATGACAAGATTGCGAGTATTTTGAAGTGGCCTGTTCCATCGTCGATTAAGGATCTTCGTGGTTTTCTGGGATTGACAGGATATTACCGCAAGTTTGTTAAGGACTATGGAAAGATTAGTGCACCACTGACGGCACTACTAAAAAAGGATGCATTCAAGTGGTCTGATGATGCTACATCTGCTTTCAAACAACTCCGAACGGCGCTAACTACAACTCCGTGACTCGCTCTTCCGAGATTTTTCAAAGGAATTTGTATTAGAATGTGACGCTTAGGTAATGGAATAGGGGCTGTCCTCATGCAATCGGTAAGCCCATTGCTTATCATAGCAAGCCCTTGTCGGGAAAAAATTTAAATCTCTCTCGTGTATGACAAAGAAATGTTGGCTATTGTTTCTGCTTTGTCCAAAAATGGCGGCCATATTTGCTAGGTCGACATTTTAAGATATATCTGGACCACATGCACCTTAAATATTTCTTGGAGCAAAGATTATCTTCTCTAGAACAACAAAAATGGGTAACGAAGTTACTGGGTTTTGACTATGAGATTGTGTATAAGCGCGGTTCCGATAACAATGCTGCTGATGCGTTGTCACGGGTAGGAGATTCACGCTTTTTGGCTATTACAACACCAATTTTCTCTGGAGTTCAAGATATTGTGGAGGAATGCCGTAATGATGCTGACATGAGCACAATTATTGAAGGTTTAAGCCAAGATACAAACTATAAGGTGCATTATTCTTTCGTTGATAACATATTGCGTTATAAGGGGCGTATTGTTGTGGCTTCCACTTCGTCTTGGCGTACAAAGCTCTTATATGAGTTTCATGACACTCCGGCTGCTGGTCACTCTGGATTTTTGCGTACTTATAAACGACTTAAGGAGAATTTTTATTGGAAAGGCATGAAGAAATCAGTCAAGTCTTATATTCTTGAATGTGATGTGTGCCAGTGAACAAATCGGAATCAATTTCTCCTCCTCCGGTCTCCTTCAACCACTTCCTATTCCCGACGATGTATGGATGGATGTTTCAATGGATTTTATTGATGGATTGCCTACTTCTTGCCATAAAAGCTCTATAATGGTGGTAGTTGATCGACTCTCTAAATATGCTCATTTTTCTGCGATATCCCATCCTTATTCTGCCACTACTATAGTTGATGTCTTTGTGCGCGATGTGGTGCGTCTCCATGGCATGCCTCGGACAATTGTAAGTGATCGTGACCCTATATTTCTTAGTAATTTTTGGGAGGCTTTCTTTGCTGTACAAGATACCAAGCTTTGTCGGAGCTCTGCATACCATCCACAGACGGATGGTCAAACGAGGTAACAAACCGCACCCTAGAATGTTATCTCCGTTGTTTTTGGTGACAAACAACACGGTTAGGCTATTTGGTTGCCATGGGCAGAGTGGTGGTATAATACCACTTACCATTCAAGCTATTAAAATGACTCCATTGACGGTGTATAGTCGTCCGCCTCCGGTTGTTTTAACGTATCTTCCGGGTTCTCTGCTGTCCATGCCGTGGATACTTTGTTAAGGTCTCGAGACCGTACCTTACAAGTCCTTAAGATACATCTCCAAGCGGCACAAGCTAGAATGAAATCCTATGCTGATTCTCATCGGACTGAAAGAAGTTTTGAGGAAGGAGACTTAGTTTTCCTACGATCTGACCATACCGCCGGACTATCTGCAAAGCAAATCAAGCTTATTCCAAGCTTTCTCCAAAATTTTACGGACCTTTTCGCGTTGTCGAGAGGATTGGGAAGGTTGCCTATAAAATACACTTGCCTTCTACTTGTCGCATACATCCTGTTTTTCATGTTTCAGCATTGAAATTGAAATTGGGCGCACATGATAGAACGGAGACTGCTTTACCCACATCAATGGATCAGTTTGAGTGGGAACCAGAGAAGGTATTGGAACGTGGAATGTTTAAGCGGAACAATGTCGCAGTTACCCGCTGGTTGATTAAATGGAAGGAGCGTTCTATTGAGGAGGCTACCTGGGAAAATGCGGAAGAATTTATCACTCGTTATCCTACATTCAAGGCTTGAGGACAAGCCTTATTTGGAGATGGGTGGGATGTTGGGATACCAACACTAATTCAAATATTTGGAATTCTATTTACTTTAGGAGTTTTTATCTCAGTTGAACTTGGTTCATATTTACGTATCTTTTTAGGATTAGGACTTTTTGTTTACGTCTCTAGTATTTGCTTTAGTTTGGGATTCTATAGCTTGCTGTATAAATACCCTGCTATCTTTTGTTTATGGGCATTCAATCATCAATATAATTAAGCTTTGCTTAGAAGTGGCTGATCTCCATTCAACGGATCATCCTTTACTGTGTTAATAATATTAGGGTCTTGAGATTTAGTACCAGGATCCTATCAGTGACCAAATAAGTGATATTGATAGAATTGACAGTCCGAACTCCGAAAGATGGTAGCGAAGGAGAAAGTGAAGATGTGGAGGTTTCTACACCGATAGCGAATCTTGTTGCTGATGGACTGGCTAGGCTAAGTAGAGAAAAGAATAGGCCGCAAAGCTTACTAAAAAGTACTATGCCTGAGGGGTCTAAGCAACAAAGAAGAAGTAATAGCGCAAAGGGCAGATGGTTTCAATGATAGGGAAAACGCTGTCATGGAACATAAGGGGTTTGGGTGATGTAGATAAGCGTACAGCTATAAACTCAGTGTTAATGAGGTGGAACCCGGATGTAGTGTTGCTGCAAGAAACAAAGCTACAGAATTTTACTTTGCAACAGAGGAGAAAAGTTTGGAGCAATCCAGATGTTGATTACTGTTACATGCCATCTAGGGGTACAAGAGGAGGCATAAGCATCATGTGGAGGAAAGATAAGATTGAACTCATAGATAAGTTGGAAGGAATTTATTCTCTTAATTGCTTGTTTCGGTCGAGGAATTCTGATCTTGTGTTTTACATCTCCAACATATACGCTCTCAATGATAGGAAGGACAGGCGTAAACTCTGGAAAGAATTGGGAGAGGTTATGGGAATCTGGGGTTACCCGGGGATCCTGGGAGGCGACTGGAATGTTACAAAATCTATCCTTGATAAAAATAGAGTTAGAGGTATTAGCAGAGCAATGAGGGATTTCATAAGTTTCATCTCTAATTTCGATCTTATCGACTTGCCCCTTAGTGGTGCGAAGTATACATGGTCTAATTTCTAGGTGGATCCTTATTGCAGTCGTCTGGATAGGTTTCTCATCAATCCTTTGTGGGAGGCAATGTTTCCTGATACGTTGCAAATAGCGAAGCCAAGACTAGTGTCAGATCATACCCCATTGATGCTAACAACAACTATGATGAACTCGGGACCTAGGCCACAGAAATTTGAGATTATGTGGCTAGAAAGTGAGGAGCTGATGGACAAAATGAAAGAGTGGTGGACAAAATTGATTTTTAATGGCAATCCTGGGTTTTTTTTTTTGTAAGAAACTGATGGGTGTGAAAGAGAAATTGAGCATTTGGAATAGAGACTGTTTCGACAAGACCAAGAAGAAGATGGACGAGCTTTTGAACCGGATACAGATGGTGGATCATACAGAGATAGAATTGCCACTGACGAAGATAGAGTTAATATGGTAAATTTAAAGAAAGATTATATCAAGTGGGCTAATTTGGAGCACAAAAGGATCAAGAACAAGGCCAAGGGTCAGTGGATCGAAGATGGAGACAAGAACACTCAATTTTTTCATAGATTAGTGAATCAAAGGAGAAGAGCCAACACCATTGCTAGCCTTAGAGTCGATGGAGAGCTGACGGAAGACCAACAACAAATACGTAAGCACTTGCAGGAGTTCTATACTGAGTTATATAAGGAAGATGTTGTGCATAGGCCTTTCATGGAGGGCATACAGTTTGAGAAGGTTACAACAGCCCAAAGTGAAGAGATGGAAATGCAAATTACAGAGGAAGAAGTAATATTGGCTATCAAACAAATGGAACTCAATAGAGCGCACGTTAGGATGGTTTTCTGTTGAGTTTTACTCGCATTTTTGGGTCGTCATTAAAGAAGATTTCATGAGAATGATCAACTATTTCGGTCTAACCGGCTTCTGGATTGGAGAACTAATAACATGTTCATCACTCTTATCCCTAAAAGAGACAATGTTGAGTTTGTCAAAGACTACAGACCTATAAGCCTCATCAATACTTCCTACAAGATTCTCTCGCACGTGTTGTCATCGAGGCTCAAGAAGGTACTTCCCAACATTATATCTAATTCTAAAACTGCTTTCGTAGCTAACCGTCAAATTATTGATAGCATTTTGATTGCAAATGAGTGTATTGACTCTAAGATTAGGGAGGCTACAAATGGGTGGATGTTTAAACTTGATGTTGAAAAAGTATATGATAAAGTTAACTGGGGTTTTTTGGACACTCTCATGAGTAAAATGGGAATGGGACCAAAATGGAGAAGATGAATCAAGACTTTAATCTCAACGGTACACTTCTCTATTCTTCTCAATGGCAAGCCTGGAAACCAATTCAAGAGCTCAAGGGGGTTGAGGCGGGGAGATCCTTTGTCTCCATTCCTTTTTACCAAAGGTGATGGAAGGTTTAAGCAAAATGGTCATCAAAATGGAGGAAAATGGGCTCTATAAAGGGTTCTCAGTGAAGCGGAATGGAACTCAAATAACACATTTATTGTTCGCTGATGACACAATTTTCTTTTCTAGTGATGACTCTGAACAAATATTGAATATTAGAGCATTACTCATTTGTTTTCAAGTTAGCTCGGGGCTGAGTATTAATCCTATTAAAAGCACTGCTTGTAGCTTCGGGGACACGAACTCAGATGATACAGCGGAGCTTAGTTTAGGTTGCACTTTTCAGGAACTACCAATTATTTACTTAGGGATGCCACTGGCTCTGATCGCAACAAAGGCATTTGGGACTTGGTTATAGAAAGGACATAAAAGATGATCCAAGGCTAGAATGGAAGAAATTTGACATATGGCGGGAAATTGGTAATCTTGAAAAATGTGCTAAGTACTATGGCTATATATATGATGTCGGTCTACTCAATGCCGCCTTCGTGGAGAAGAGACTCAATAAAATTATGCGAGATTTTTTGTGGGGGAGCAACACAATTGACAAGAAATATGTACTTGTAGCCTGGGATAAAGTGTGTAGATCAAAGGAAGAGGGGGGTTTGGGAATTAGGCAATTGAGATTGACCAATGATGCTCTGTTATGTAAATGGAGTTGGAGATTCTCGACTGAACAAGAAGCACTGTGGAGACGTATCACTAAGGAGAAGTATGGGGTGGATAGACAACATTGGGACATGAAAATCATTCGGAGCTCATACGGCACATTTGTGTGGAAGGGAGTAAATAAGAGACTAGAAAAATTCAAGAATGGATTGAGACACATAGTGGGAAACGGGAACAGAACGCGCTTTTGGAAATATCATTGGATATGCGAGGATACACTAGAAATCAGCTTCCCAAACCTGTTCCGAGTATCTAGAAAAAAAGAAGTTATTGTCAGTAAGTTTTATGCGGTTCATGAAGGGACCTTAAACTGGAACCTAGACTTGAGAAGAAGACTTACTGATGTTGAGATTCTAGAAGCGGTGAGTCTTGCGCCTCTTGGAAACAATTATCATTAGTGAGAGTGAAGATTCTAGGGTCTGGAAGCACACTAAAGATGGAATTTTTACGGTTAAGTCTTGCTACGATGCTCTTTCTACTAAGAACCTTGCGGACTTTCCATACAGGGCGGTGTGAAATAGTAAGGTATTAACTAAAATACCTTTCTTTATTTGGTTGGTACACCACAATTCCATACTTACCCAAGATGTTCTGATGGGTAGGGGGAGACCTATGGCAAACAGGCGCATTATGTGTAAGTTGGAGGAAGAAACGACGGACCATCTCCTACTTCATTGTCCAGTGGCTACTAAGATATGGAATTTATTCTATGATGCTTTCGGAGTAGATTGGGCACAAAGGGAAGCGGTACAAATGGTTTTTCTCGAAAACAAGACTAAAATTTTCTCGACAAAAGGAAATTTTATGTGGGATGTCTTACCTTTCGCCATCTCACTGGTGTATTTGGAAGGAAAGAAACTCGCGGACTTTCGAAGGAAAAGAACTGAAAACTGACGGGATTATCCAAGAAATTAAAGCTACAATTTTGTATTGGGATATCCCTTTTAAAAATTTGGAGGGAATCCATTTCGAGGACCTTATGTGCAGATGGGGAGTTGTTGTGAGAGATTGAGGAGATAGGCTTGGGTTGGGGATCTGGTTGTACACTTTGGCCTTATTGTAAAGGCTTCAGTATTTTATTTTTCCTCTGTAATTCATTATTCTTTTTTCTCCTTAATATATATCTATCTATTTTTTCTGATAAAAAAAAAATAAAATAATAATTTCGCCCCAATATATGCATATATAACTTGAGCTTAATTGTAAGTGGCAAAATCATGGGGTGTCAGGTAGCTACGAGTTGAGCTGGAAACTTTAAAGTTCATCATATATACTTAGAAACAATAAAGTTCATCAAAACATAGCTACTCAATTCATTGAACACTCTAAACTTCATCATCATATATACTTAGAAACAATAAAATTGAATTCTGAAACCAGGAAAATAAAGATTTACCAGTAAATGAGCAACCCACTGGAATCAAATATATGAATAGATCGACCCATTGACTGCAATACATTCAAATACTGTTTATCACTAGAATTCAAACCGATTCCGTTGCAAGAGTTTGGTTGGTCATTGCAATACCGAGAGGATGAATGTCTAACTGAACCCGAACTCTTTCTCAAATCAGACATTTTGGGCTTAAAGAAACATCAAACCTGAGAATTCATGTTGAAGGTTTGCATGTTTAGCTTCAAGTTCTTGCATCTTCTTTAACAACAATAACAAATGCTCTTTTGATATTTCCATATATCAATCCCCCAAGACTGAGACTAAAGAGAAAGAGACAAGAATTTGATGAATTTAAGAAGATGAAGTTCTTCTAAATTTTGGCGGTTTTCGGAGGTCTCTCTCTTTCTTATTAAATCCTGCTGAAAACTGGCAATTTCAAGATTCAGAGAACTACAACAACATGCGTTGATTTTGTAGATCCCACACTTGAAACTCTTTATTTATTTAAACTCTTTTGAAGTCTTATCCATCCTGGCGAGATTGGGGTATACCCAAACTAATTGGGGTATATCCTATAAGACAAAATAGGGTCATTTTGAAGTAAAACCCAGCCACCCCTTAACCTTGTATTTTCTAAATGGCTAATATGCCCTTGTTTAATTAACACTAAAAAATCTGATTAGCTTAATTAAGTGAGTCTAAATTAAAATTTTGAAATTATGAATTCAGTAGTCTTTAACCCGTCTTATGAGTTCGATTTGGATCAAAAAAATTGTTTTGAAAATGTGAAAGGTCGGCAAGGTCGACGTTTGAATAAGGTCTTGGCTATGTTCCGCCTAGGCATGGTAGACGTTTTAATAAGATGCCGACCAATTACAGTTTGGCATTGTCTACGGATGAAGAACATGCCGACTATATCGATTAGGCAAGGTCTGCGGATGAAGAACATCACCCGACAACATATGGCCGGCAAGGTCGATAAAAAATACCCTGCCGAGCTATAGGATTTTTGACATTCGGAGAAGGTGTTACAAATGCATGATTCGTCGGCAAGGTACTAATTTCATAACACTGACTATATTTTAGTCGGCAAGGTATAGAGATGGATATCTTGCCCGACAATTGTAATTGCTAAATTAGGAGATGAAAAGTCGGCATGTTATTTAACCTTATACCTACTTAGTGGCTATATTTTGGTCGGCAAGGTCGATTTAAAAAATACCTGCTTGAGCTTTTGGTTCGTTTTGATTCTTTTTTTTTTTTTTTTTTTGATTTCACATGTATAGTTAGAGTGTAGAAGAAAGATTTTGATTTTGATTTTTATATGTTTTGGTCGGCAAGGTTTTTTAGTATGGGCAATTTGGTCTTTTAACACCTTTTAGACACCCCTTAGCACACTACTTTGGATGGGAACAAAATGGGTATACCCCAATTAATCTGGGTATACCCCAATCTCGGCAGGTTATCCATCCAACAAGATGATAATTGAAACCAAATACTCAATTCTCCTTTATTATGACCCCACAAAAAGCTGATATGGATTCCTATGGTGAGAGTATTAAGAAATGGATCTCTCTCATTGATTTTGCTCCGCAAAAGTAACAAGGGATTTTTAACAAACTGCCACACTTCCAATTAGGTGTTCAAGAAAATGCCACCGTTTTTTTGAGTTTATAAAATGCCACAAACCGTTAGTGTTTAAAATCTGGACCCACCTAATTGGTCAAAAGTTTGACCAGGTCAAGATTCTTACACCTGTCTATATATCGACGGCTCAAGATTATCTGAAACAAGATAACTACACGTGTGGCAGTGTAAATTTACTATCACATCCTTCACGTAAATGAAACCGCACCAAGGCTTTTCATTCTCATTTTTCATTTCATTCTCTCCGTGTCTCTCTTTACCAGCGGAGAAGCTTAGGTTAGAGAAAACTAGGGTTCTACATAGGGATTTGGTTTAGGTTGTGAACGAGTAAAGGGTTTGGTAAAGTTCAAGATGAAGAAAAGAAGAATGGCAAGAACAACCGGTTGTATGTTTTACTAAAACCCTAACTTCGTTATTATCAATTTCTGAAGAAACCCATCTCTTTTTTCATCTTCTTTTTCTCTTGTTTTCATTTTGTTACTTAAATCGATGTTGTTGTATGTTAGGGTTTTGAATCGAAGCATGAGTTGATGTTTGGTTTGATTGTTTTCTGATTTTTAATTAGGGTTTAATTTTCTCTGAAATTTTTCTGTAATTTTTAATTAGGGTTTGATTGTTTCAATAAAGGTCATAGTGAATCGAAGCATGAGTTCAATTTCTGAAGTTTTTTTTTTAATTATGATTTTTAATCCTGATATGTAATGTAAGTAGGGCTTAAATTTGGGGGTTTTGTATGATTAGGGTTTAAAATGTTGGATTTCAATGCTTAGAAATTGGGGGGTTTACTGAAGTTTATTTTATTTGTTTACTTATGATGCAGTGATGAAACATATTATCCATATAGAGACATCAGCGTGTTGGTTATGGACAATAATATAACTTTGTTCTTCCCTCACATGGATAGAGAAAAAAATTGACCTCAAGGAATTTGAGCGGATGTTGCGTGTTAAATTGCGCCTTTACGAAAATGAAATTTGTAGTTTATATTGGATGATAGAACCATGTTTTGAGATTATGGATAGTAATGAGGACTTGTTTAAGTTTTGGGAGCATGCGAGTGTGACGATGATAAAGGATTTATATGTTTACATTTGAATATATCAAATTCTGAATTTGGGAATGACAATGACTTCATTGAAATTTGCAATGGAACAACCGAGTGATTGTTAATGATGAGACTCCAAAGAAGTCCCATAAGAGGATTGCTAAAAAGCCAGTTTCAAAGGAAAAGTCGTAAGGAGATCACGAGAAAAGATCTGTAAGGAGATCACCAAGGTTGGAAGCTCAGTCAAAGGTTGAAAACTCAAATGGAGTACCTAGGAAATTGTTTGTGGATCTGTTAAATGAAGTGGAATCTCAGGGTTATTCTTGCCTTAGTCAAGCCAGTGTTGTGGGTTCTAGCAGTGTACCAATTCAAGTGACTGAAAACTTTAACCATGATTCTTTGGGTTGATGAAGTCAACAAGAGGTGATCTGATGAACAACAATGATGCGGGGTCGGCGGTGAAGACGAGGGAGGAGAATGTGGTACTAGAGAACATTACATGTGGATGAATGTCACCCCATTGAAGACCCAAATGCTCCACCAATATATGTGGTGATGAAGAGGATGATATTGATTATGAAGATATTGTCAAGACATATAAAGTTGGAGATGAAAGCACTGAATCAAAGCGATGAAGAAGATAATGAAGAAGGTATGAAAGTATTAACCCTTTAATGTCTATAAATTGATGTCTATTTCCCCTTTATTTAAATGTACTAACACTTTGATGTTGTTTGTTGATTGCTGAGTTGATGGTGGGAGTAATGATATTAATGATTGTACTTGAAGAAATAGATGATAAAGATGCCAAACCAAAGTTGGATTACAAGAAATGGAAAAAGACTTCAATATGCATGTGATGAAGAAGAAGAACCTTTATTCCCCTGTTGAAGAAGAGGTGGCTCTGTTGATCCTACTAAGATTGAGGTAAAGTATGCTTTCAATAACAAGAAGGCATTTAAGAAACATCTTAGGGGTTCCGTGTAAAAAAACAATTATCGGTACAAGGTTTACAAGAGTGACAAAACTAGATTAAGAGTCGGATGTAGGTTTAGGGAAGAGTATGTTTGTGAATGGTTCGTAAATGCTAGCATAAAAAGGCATGAGCCAACTTTTATTGTTAGGAAGGTTAATCTAGAACATACTTGTGTTGGAAATCCAAAGAGTTTTAACCAGTCTGCCAATCCCGAGTTCGTAAAAAGAGGTGGTACATGATAAGTTAAAGGAGGCAGTGGGGCCTTAATTCCAAAGCCTAAAGATATAGCAAGAGACTTTTTTGTTAGTCATAACATAGATATACCATATATTTGTGCATGGAAGGCAAGAAATCTTCTTTTAGAAGACTGTTTGGTAATTATGAAGACAAACTGACTACAAGGATGTACCCATCTTTTGTGCAATGGTGGCTCATACTAACCTGTGGTCATTTGCTAAATACACTTATGGAAAAAAAAGGTATACATTATGTTCGGTACATCTTATTTATGCTCTTCCCTTTGTTTATTTGTAAGTTATGCTCATTTAGTTACATTGTTTGGTTACTTAATGTGCGAGATAAGACATTCATGAGCATGACTATTTCATTTCTTGCACCAATGAGAGGATTTGAAGGCGGGAAGACCAGTTATAGGGTTAGATGCATGCCATCTAGCTGGAAAGCGTGGTGGTGTTCTAATGGCTTTCTGACACTTGATGGTCAGAATAATCTTGTGCCTTTAGGCATTAAGGCATGTCAGAGTGAAACTAAGGAGAAACTGGACTGGGTTCCTCAAGGATTTGGCTCCGGTAATCAATGCACATCATGCGGCGAGAATTACCTTTATTTCGATAGGCAAAAGGCTTGTTGGAAGCTGTTCCTAAGGTTTTCCCTGGTGCAAGAGTTAGATATTGTTTCAGGTAATTAAGTTTAGTCCCTTGTATGTGTTTTTCTATTGGTTCAAGAACTTGAAGAAGTACTAACTCTTCATTTGCATATGCAGGCACTTATACAAGAACTTCAAGAAGTACTACAAGGCACCAACCTTGCATGACTCATTGTGGAATGCATGCAAAGCTTACAAAGTAAAGCATTTCAAGGTTTGTGCCTCTTTGTGAAAAAAATACCCTATGTTTCTTGATTGTTAGTTTGTAGGTTATATATGAAATTGTGATTGTTTTTCAATATAGGAGCACTTTGACAGTATATGCAAAGAAAATGCCGAGGCTGGTGAATATCTTAGGAAAGAAGATCCAAGTACTTGGTCTAGGGCCTATTTTGATCCCCTTAGCTGTTGTGAGCATATGAATAACAATTTCTCTGAGTCTTTTAATTCCATGGCTTCTAAAATGAGAGATAAACCTATTATCCAACTAGGCATGATGTATGGTCAGTTAGTCATGGGTTTGTTATTTAAGAGAAGGGAAGAATCTGCTAAGTGGAATGAAAATGGTTTGGTCCCTTTATTTGTTAAATTGATAAATAAGATGCTTGACTTGGTTGGAAAGTTTGATACTGTAAGCGGTGTGGTTGGACAAGTTTATTTGGTAACTAATGTGATCACCAAGAAAATATTCACAAGTGAATATTGTAGACAAACAATGCACTTGTTTGCAATGGCAAACTAAGGGGATTCCTTGTCAACATGTTGTATGTGCATTGAAACTGCTCGTGCCAAACTGGAAAGAGTAAGTGGTTATTCAATTACTTTTTTGTAGTATTCATTTACTTTTGTTTTTGTAAGTAGTTTGTATTATTTATTGTTCCTAGTACACTGACCCAACTTTGTTTTATTGGTTGAACAGTTATTGTGCTCCTTACTATTCTGTGGAATATTATAGGACCACATATGCAGATGCTGTCAGACCATTAGAAGACATAACTGAATGGGTCTGGGAAGATAAGGTAGATTTATAAACTTTATTGAATGTGGTGCATTTACTTTTGAAGATATTATATATTTATTTTTCACTTTTCCCTATTTAAGAATCTTCCCCTTTAGGGTTTCTCATTTCTTTTCTCTTCTTCTGGCAGCCAACCATGAACATCAACTTAAACCCTCCCCCTTATCAGAGAAAAACTGGAAGACCGGCAAAGAAGAGGAAGAGAAGTTACGATGAACCTGAAACTGTGGTGAAGAAAAGGAAGTGTGGAAAATGTGGATCTACGACTGGTCATAACAAGAGAACTTGTGCTGGTGGTGATGTTGGTAAAAACCAAACTGGATTCAAGCCAAGCACGGAGTATGATGCTGCAAACTGCACCTTCACTAGTAGAGATCAGCCTGAAAGTAGCACTGCAAAGGGTAAAGCCAAGGTGAACAGATCCAGAGGTACATCATCATTTGTTGGTGAGTCATCTGCAGGACCTAGCACTAAAGGAAGACCACCAGCAGGACCTAACACTCAGGGATCTACACAAAATAATCAAAATGTCAGTCAGAACTTTCTTTGGTATTGATAAATCGACCCAAAATCTATCTGTCACAAAGGGAAAGAAAACCAAGGCTAAGAAGACTAGGAAGTAGAAGTGTGTGTGCTTTATTTTTCATTTTGTTTGTGTTAGATATGTTGTGGACAAGTATGCAGGTGTTGGTTAGTTTGTTTTTTGGCTGCTTTAGACACGATTACGAGTATGGACATGTATATGTACCGTAAATCGATTTTATTTTGATGGATAATCTTACTTTATGAATGGGAATGATATTAGTTAAGAACTAATTTTAGGATTACATGTTAATTGTCTTTTCAAGTTCCTTACATATAGCATTGAGATTGAAACTTGAATATATAACCCTATTTTTGCAAAAGCAATGAAAAGGTGGTCTGAAACCCATCTAAAAGCTTCACAATCGTGCGAATCGGGTAAGCAATGTTTTTGTTGTGTTCATTTTTGCATATTCTCGAGATACATTGATGATTTGCATTGTTCTTTGTAGCATTCTTGTTTATGCGGTGGGCATTCTTTGTAGCAATGGCTCTCTTCTCCACAAGCACGACAACAATTCTCTTTAGGTAGCTTGATCATCTTGGCTTTGAGTGGATCAATGGCGGGGAATCAAACCATTCAAAGTAGTTGCGGGTAGGATTTGAACACTTCAAGAACATTTCTCCATCTCTGTTTCTCTTGTGTTTGATCTTAGTAGTTGTCTTATACCATTACAAGGTATATGCTTGCATCTAGAATACATCCAGGGACAAACCTTGGACTCATGACTTCCTTGTTCACATGTTGAACATAGATCTAGGGTAGTTCTTTGTCTAACTTTCTTCGGGCTTTGGTGCTCTTGCTACTACTACTGCAACTGTTACTACTTGAAGAGTTTATCACTCTTTTGCTCATTTTTATGTGTGATTGAAAAGCTAGTGTGATGAACTTCTGAAAGAAATTGAGTAAAGAAGAGTTTGGGTTCTTCACTACTATATATACACCACCGAAAATGATGAATATGACCAGTTACATGACCGTTATAATGAGTAGCAAAATATGGATCGTTGATTTTTTTTCTCTTAGATTCGTTCCACGTGTATTCCGACCGTTATCAAATGTTGCACGTTTTTTTCACGTGCGCCGAATCGCGAGTTAACTCGGTGCTCAATCACTGGCTAACTCATTCTAGTTAACTGATTCAGGGGCTTCAACGTCATTTTAAGCTGCTGATTTAATTCCACGTAAGCACTAACGGATACTAACGCCAGTTAACTGTTTTCTCAAAAAAACGTGACGGAAAAAGTCAAAAGTGTGGCATTTTATAAACTCTGAAAAAAACGGTGGCATTTTCTTGAACACCTAATTGGAAGTGTGGCACTTTATTAAAAACCCCAAGTAACAACTAACATATGGTTACACCTCACTTACACCTTCAACTAACCCCACGACTGATCTTTCAACAAACCAGCCCCACTTCCTTGGACACGTCCAGTTTGCACATAAACGTTTATGAGAACTAATCCCCAATTCTTACCTGTGCAAAGAAGATAACAATCTCGGGTCGAAAGACAAAAACCTTTGGTTTTTTTCTGCATCATTTTTTACTGGTAATCAAAATAAATTCGTAAGAGGAGAAATTAGAATCTATTAGTTATACACCATTTTTGCATCAAGGAAATTGTACAATATTCTACTGAGAAGAATTAAATTTCTGAGTCGTTTGTGTGAAGATTTTAAAGACAGTGAATCTTTACTGATGAAGACAAAATGACAGGTTTGTTTTTGTTTGAATTAAGTTGCTTTGGAATCTACTAAAAATCTATTTAGATCTGTTAATGAAGGAACTAAGCCTTTTCGAGTTTTTTTTTTTCACATGCTTATTGTATTTCAGTAATTTTCGTTCTTTCATTTCATTTTCAGAATGATCGACTTGGTTGTGTTGAATATGATGATTTTCGAAGTATAACTGCTTAAGGTATTGCTTAATAATCCATGTTTTTAGGTTTAATTGATAAATTGCTTTATGTGTGTTTTTTTGTTTTATATATATTGCAGTTAAACCGATACTGATGTATTATAGAGTTAGTGTCTGTCACGACTGATGCTAGAGATGATAATTTATTATAAAGGATAGCCGCTTGAAGCTATACTCAACCTCCATTGTACAAAGTTCCTCGCGCATGTAACCCGAGGTCATATTCATATGCACATATACGCAACAGGCATTGAGCTATCCAAAATTCCAAAGTAAATCAACATTTGCATCATGTTTATAGGAAAAGTATCACGGACTGCTTCTACAGGTATAATGCATTTTACAATATTTGTATGCCTTGTTGTGTCACTAATCTGTCAACAGTTCTTTATTTGCAGTTGTATACGTTTATCTAGCAAACTGGCTGGTATACGTTTATCTAGTAAACTGGCTGGGCTTAACTCTGCAATGCCTTGGATGGCACGAGAGGTAAGGTCTGACCCATGCCATCTATAATACATTGGATGCCTATAAGACGTTTATGATTTCACATTTAATTTGTTTTCAAAGTTTGGCAGTAGTATTATTATTCCATCTTGCTTGGTGTAAGAAATGCATTTCATTTGTTTCCATTATGTGGTGATGTTAGATGAGATAGCAATTGCTTCATGCTCCTTAATTACGTGATGTGTGCATGGTATTGACTAATTTTTAGTTTTAATTATACGATACACGGATACCTTATGCAACATCTCAAGCAATTCAATTAGTCGTTGACACTGGGTAGTATTCCTGTCAAGAGGTTAGCATCGGTAAAACAGATTTGTCTTCTTAATTGATAAATTGCTTTATGTGTGTTTTTTGCTATATATATATAGCCCTGCTTCCAATTCTCATGATATTTTGAAATCTTGGTGTAGGCTTAGGTCTTGGTTTTGACCATTGCTCACAAGTTGGAAGTCTTCGAAGGTATGTCCTGTACTCTTTTCCTAAATCCATTGCCCATTGGACTACCTATTCAGTCTTTTCCTGTGAATAATGTTTTTTTTTTCATCAATACCACAAAAAGTTTCATAAATAGAGAAAGAATATACAAATGGGTTCGGTTCAGGGGATCTCAAAGAGACACAACACCCTAGCAGGAAAGAGATCAGCCATACAAAGATGAACAACAATGTTCATGTTTCATAGGGTTACTTCAAAAAGCTAACTTGCAGGTGGAGGTGAAATCTCAACGATGTACCAGGTTCAACTTCAAGAGGTATTAAGGAATAAAATCTAGAAATTCATCAATGCAATTCATGCCATTCGCAGCATTTGGTATGCAACTGTTCTTTAGTCCTCTAAGGTCATTGACCTAATTACAACAGAAATCCGAATTACTTATTCTTATTTGATTTTAATATATCTAATTACTTTCCGTATGCGACTACTCATTAGGACGACGAGCATATCTCATTACAGTAAGTGACAATGACAATCACTCTTTCATGTTAACATAAAAAACTGCCATACTGCCATGCTCTCTTTTTTTTACAACTGAACATAAATTTCTATTATAAGGTTAATTTGGCATTCAATGTAGTCGGAAAGGATCCAGTGTTCAATGTAATCATCTTATCTGTAATAGTTTTATTTGTCCTGATACAAAACTATACAAAAAAATTTTCATAGGTTCCATATTGGACTAAGTTTTCAGTTTTCTCTTATCTAACTTCAAAGGACTTCAAATTCAAGTTATGCATCACTGTTGAATGTCAGGCTTATTTGGTATCAATGCATGTCCCTTTCAATTTAGTATGTCTTCTCCTGATACAACAACAACTACATTTGCATGTGGGAACCATATTTGTCCCTCTTTTTAGTATCACCCTAAATATGCAGAGTACTTGAGGGATTAACCCAATGTTCTGCGATAAGACTAATCCATGTTGTTTATTAATACATTGACAAAATTTGCAAACATAGGTACACTGAAGTTCACGGTTTCAAAACTTTTTGTATTTGTGTGTATTTTGGAAAGCAATCTGGCATTGATTCTTTTTCCGAACTGAAAATATATAATAATGTGATCTTTTGATTAAGAAAAACCTACAGCATATCGTATATAAGAACATAATAAAATAACTTAGTGGATGGGATTCTGGCTGAGAGCCCTTGCATAAATTAGAATTTTGAATTCTTACACTTGCACTAATTTTTTTGGTTCTTTTCTAATGCAGCATTGTATATAATTAAGCTCTTAGAGAGGGGATCTCCGCACTTTCATAGTATAATTTGTCAACAAAATAATTTTTGAAGCAATGCTGATATCGACAAAGACTTAATGGAGTTTAAAGTTGTTCCTCAATAGCAGCAGATTAAAGTAAAGCACGGGTTATGGTTGCATGATAGCGCATCAAAGAGTATCATATGCAACAGTTTGTTTTCAACATGAAATTACCGGCCTCACATACTAATTACCAAGGTCTTCAGAGGGGTGCGAAACCCGGAGGAGAAGGAAGAAAAAAACTAGGGAAATGAACTTTAAAATTTTAATAATATTCCATGGACAACTAAAGTAGGATCACATTCAATTTGCAGTAAGGATTATATGATCATTAAATCTAAAAAAAAATTCTCAGTAATAAATGTAGTTGTGAGAAATACTGCGAGCACATTATTCGTGAGACATAGGTCTTTAATTTTAAAGGCTAAACGAAAAGTATGCATTCGAATGAACAATGATTTCATAACTTGCTATGACAATAATGGTTCCTATTTTACCCATTTAATAGTTATACGGGAAGAAACAACATTGCAACCCGATGCGAAGCACGGGTTACCATCTAGTCTATATAAAAACAGAGTTTTTATATAGAACCCCGCTATCACTGTGGGGAAGGCCGACCCATTCTCCATATAAAAATAGAGTTTTTTCGAGCGACGTGGTTAACCGGAGCTTCTTGTTAATTCTGCCTCACCATTCTAAATTTCAGCCAATAGAATTTCAAAAGAATCTTTTGGTCCCACGAAATATTATTTGGCCAATCACATTTTAGAAACTAATTTCCTAAAATTATTAAATCTTATTTAATCTTAGAAACATATCAAAACAAATATACACAACCTCAACATTACCATAAAACGATTTCATCATGATGAAATAAAATAAAACTAGATTTTGTGCCTCTGCTATGCATCGGGCTGACCACAAAACCATCCACCATCATTTTTTTTCTCTTTTAACCATGTTGGTTTGGTGTAATGTGGCTTCGCCCCACCCCGTCGTGTATTTTTTATTTGGTGTGGCTCGGTTTAGCCCCACCTTGTCGGGCATTTTAAATTTGGTGTGGCTCGGCTCCGCCTGCCCCATCGCTTAGGATTTTTGTTTTGGTGTGGCTCGGCTTCACCTCGCCCCGCCGCTTAGGATTTTTGATTGAATGTGGCTCGGCTTCGCCTCTTCCTATATGCATTTTTTATTTGGTGTGGCTCAGCTTCACCTCGCCCGTCGCTTAAGATTTTTTATTTGGTGTGGCTCGGCTTCGCCTCGCCTCGCCAGTATAGTTGCAATAGGCTTTTATCGAACTCACTTTGAAGGGATGAAAAATGATTCTATAAACTCTCCCTTGAGATCCAACCTTTTCATACATCCACAGAAAATATCCAATAATCCACCCCTTTTATGTTCTGCCTAGTCATTTTGGAACCAAATAAATGAACCTTACTTTGAGATCAAAAGTTAATCAAAAAATCACAAAATTATTCACCCACTCTTGTTAAAACCATGCATTGAAGAAGCACAAACTACAAACAAATATGATTTAAGAACTCGAAGCACTCAACTGCAGTAACATCTAAAAAACAAATGAAAAGAATAGTAACACCCGGTGAACTCAAAATGGTTTCCACCCAAGCTAGTTTACAGGTAACATTTCATACATCAATTATAATTATTACTTATCAAATATGATCCAAAAGAATTTCAGGACTTGGCACGCATCTACCAAACATTGAGTTTATTTTCAGTTTTCAAAACAAACAACTTACATCAATGTTGATGTCAGCAGTAAATACGTACATTCTTAGCTATAGTGGAATCCACACCTCTCTTAGCCTTTCCAAAACAACTTCCGCAGCATTAAGATCATCTGTAATTTGAGTTGAATCATTACCACCATTTTTATCATTCATTTTCCCCACAATGGAGTTCTGTACTTAACACCCTTCACATTAACTTCAGCTGCGGTTGATTCTACCTCATGGTAGCCACTACCACCGATCCTATAAACTGCAGAGGTGTTTTCTATTCCAATATAATTATCTTCAGCATCAACTCCATCCTTGTTCCCCAAATTATCATTTTTGGTTCCATAGTAGGTAGCATGAACCATTAGGCCCTGTAAAATCATTCCCCATCAGTGGAATTAAAAAAAAAAAATTAACCCATAATACTTATCGTTCTGATTTTAAATCCAAGCTCAATCTTTTTCTTAGAGCACTGGATATGCTTTTTGTAAGCTACTTCACTTGCTTCTGAGTTGATTCTTCATTAATCTATATCATTCAGGTTGTGTAAATGAACTAGACTTATGCGTCAAAGTTGTCAAGTTGAGGTAAGGAGATTGTAAGGAAAAATATGATTTCTAATAAAAAAATTTGAATCCAAGTTCTAACTTCTAAGAGTCAAAGTACTCCAACAATGATAATATTATACCTATGATCTACCCTAGAACTCATTTAAGCAGATGTCATTTAAATAGAATAAAGTAACCTTTTTGTTTTTTGCCAAAAAATATGAATCAATTAAGACTAAATGAAAGTAAAAAATAAGACTAACCAAGAAGTCATTGTGTCCAACTTACAATTCAGTGATTGAAGTTTTTGTAGAAACTGATCGGCTACATTTAAGCGACTTAGGATTTTCACGCTGGTCTCGACATGTCTCGTACTTTTAAATTGGGAGATATAAGCAAATTAGTTAAGGATGACTTGTTATTGCGCATATCAGCTGTCTTCTCGTTACAAGCTATCACATTTACATACCTTGAAATAATTAAGGTACGAAAGATGTTATTGCTTAGCTATAAGGCTATACGTGAGGTATTGGAACTCATGCCATTCAAAGTGCGAGCTCGTGATATCATTAAGTGACCATCGTGCTAAAAGGGACCATACCTTATTCATAGATGCATTGTCATGATATCATTAAGTGACCAGTTCAGGCCATGTTGCTATCCATACAAACCCAACTCAAATACTGTAAACAACCACAGAAATTCAATCAAAGCAACACATATTTCAGCTGAAATTCAGCCCAAGAACATGATAAAGTAAGTTCCTACCTGTTGACCCACATCCCACAATATCTTATCCGCTGGAGAATCAAAAACATGATGTAACACAACGGTCAGCTCCACTATTGCTAGACTGGCTTTGAAGTGTCGAGGCATCTTCGACGTTATAAAAGATAACTCTGAACAGATCTCATCAGCTAATTGTTTTAACTCCTACATCGTAATCTGATGGTTATTTTCAATGATGTTGTAGTAAAAAGGGTTATCGTTCACTCGGACTTTGACGAGATTGATTTTAAGAATTAATAAAAGAAAATAAAAGAAAAATATATACAAATATTGTCACAGGATGAAGAGTCACTAGGACGCAGGATTTCACTACTTTTCATATTCTTGTGGTTCAGTCATTAACTCGAGACAATATAGCTCAAACAAAAGAAGTTGTGACTCTAATTCCCCAAAAATAGATTTCATAAAACATTATACGTAAGTCGTAAGCATGACGCATCAAAAGTAATTTAAACTAAGCATGCGACATCGGACAAAATAATGAGATAATTAATAGAAATCATAAAACAATTAAATCTATGCAAAAAGTCATATAAAGAATTAATTCATTTACCACAATCATGAAAAGTTGCTTCCTCCGTTGTCCCAGTGATGGGTTCTAGCTCCGCATATTGGAAACACGCTCAGAATAAATTTTCATTGCTCAAAAAGTGTTTACAAGAGGTGAAAGTGGAATGAATATTGAAAACCGGGTTCGTAACAATTATATTTGTTACAAACCAAACTGTTACAGAGAACGATATATATGATGTGTCGCTGGCACTTTGTTCCAAAACGATTTGTCTCCTTAACTACGACCCACAAGGCTTTGTCGTTGACTTTTGTTGAAGAACGACTGTCACCTACGAGTCTAATGTTCTTCGTTCTCCCCTTTAATGGCAGCAGCAGAGACAAGCTCTGCAACTCTGATTTCTCACCCTGTTTCGTTCCCCTAACTCTCCATCCCCCTACTCTGACCTCTAGAATGCCCTTTTATACTCCTCGGGCCAACAAGTCTCGAGTTTAATTCACGAATCTTCTCACATAACTCGAGAATATTTTCTCTTAATTTCCCGTATCTGCAGCTGCAAATCACGAGCAGAGTTTCCTTCTTTATCGCAACCACAGTCCAATCTCTCTCAACACGTTGATCTCGAGTTTCAGTCAGAGGAAAACTCTGTTATCCACACGTCCAACTACTAAAAATACAAGCGAGAATATTTTGTTTCCCTGTAGTGAGAATAACACGTCACACTCCTTTTCTTAGAATATCTTCCTTGTATCTTCCTGTTTTTTGACGTAACACGCCAACAAGTATCGAATCGACCAAATCTCCGCATAAATCTCTTCAAAACCAAATCAGAAAAACCTCGATAATATACTCCATGTTTTATCCAAACCATGATTCTAGCCATTCACGGTTGAATCGAACGGACATACCAAGCTGTTAAGCCCAAACAAAGTTGATTGAAAACGATTCCAATGATTGAATCACTCTCGAGATACCCCAAAATCCAACCCTAATCATTGTTACTCGCGCAACACTTTTCCCGCCAAAGCTGGAAATTTAAATGGTAGGGATGACCTCCCCCCTAATCTGCGAATAGCGATTGCCGCCGGGGGTGTAAATAGTAATTGAGGTGCCCCTTAACCAAAAAGAGAGTCCGAATAGCACGTGTCCTCAGGGGTGCTTTAGACAACTTTTCGAGCCGAATTTTCCAAAAATGTTTATTGCCCAAAAATACCTACAAACACATAAAACACCAAAATTAATACAAAATCGAGTGCCAACAATATATAGTATTGAGATCAAATTAGACACAAAAATGTGTCTATCATAATCATCTCTAGTTAGTAAAAGAACTTCAACCTACATAGCTCCGGACTTAAAAATTCTAAAAATTCATAAACCAAAACCTTGATAGACAAATTCTTCAAATGCGCCGGAGTCTCAACCATATCAAGTAAAGGCGTTAACGCTTTCTCCCAAAATAAAATCTTCATCTTCTGGTACAACACTTACTCTCCTAATACATCCCTACAGATAAAAATGACATCACAACCCATCCTTTCAAAAAAATTTACCAGCAACACCCAGATTTTCAACATATGTTGCATTTCTCACTTAAATTACTAAATCCAAGCTACAAATGAATTCATAATCATAGAAAAAGAAGACAAATTATTGACATACCTTGCGAGTATTATCGGTTGAGCAAAGATTGAATCTGAGAAATTTGCTCCTTGGAAACTCCAATTTTGGATGTATCACACTGAATTTATCATTTTCAGAACCACAAATTTTAGCAATTGGGTGGAATCGAACAGATACGATTGCACAGTAGTGGACATGATTATATTCTATCTACAAACCTTAATTCAGTAATATGTACATATCTACCTACTTCTGTAAAATAAAAATCAGAACCCTAATTTTGAGAAACCAATTCTTCCTCAAACTATTTCATGGAGGAAATTCAGTTCCCTGTCCAATTCATCCACCCAACAGCGACCACAAAACCTTGAATTTCATTAATTTCTGCAACAAACAAAACAAAATAATTGGTCAATTATACCTAAAAATCACAGGAAAAGAAGACTTAGGGATCAAAAGGATAAAAGGGAGAGAAGAAGATCAGGGAAAGGGTGCCGTCGATGAAAAGAGCGTTTAGGTTTAAGGTGTTGAAGATGAAAAAGAGAAATTTCTAAAATCTTCACTTAGGTTTAATTTCTCACGGGAAGAACCATGGTGTGATGAAATCATCCAGTTTTTTTCTTAAGTGGGTGTATCAGTTAGGTCTAGTTTGTGACGGATGTTTTGTACACAAAACGGACGTTAGTAACGTCTAGTTAAGTATTTGGTGTAAACCAAGTGTAAGTAATTTGTTAGGTGTAAAATCACACATAAGTATTGTATGCCCATGTTTTTGGCTAACGGTGTTACAAACGGCCAGTTAAATACGGTGTTTATGGGTAAAAATCGTTTCGCCGATTTCGGTAAATTCGGTAGGTGAGTGAGAAACTGGGTTCAAACCCTAAACAAATGTGTTGCACGTGAGCACTTTATAGATTCGAGAGATCAATCTGTACAAGTCCGGCCTAAACCAAGAAATGGCCGTCCGGACTTGCTTCGGTCACAAAGTGGAGGAGAAGGGTTGATTTGGGGAGGGAAGCAAAGAAAGGTGTTGAGGAGAGTAGTATCTCGACTTGTATCAGAAAGTGAAAGCTTAGGAAGCTTGCAAGAGATGAAAGCTTTTTGGGAGAGCTTGCAAAGTTGCCTTTCTGAGAGTGTAAGTGTAGTATATTTCTCCTGACCGAGACTTGTCGTCTGGTGGAAATAGGTAAGACCTATTTATACAAGTCGAGTTTGAAACGTACCCTGGCCTCATGAAGGAAGAGATTAAAGGGTGAAATAATGGGAGGAGGTGGTAACCGCATGGTTTAATGGGCGAAAACGTTTTTCACCATTATTTCCTCTTTTATTTGACCGCTTTATTCCTTTTCACGCTTTCTTAATGTGAGCGTAGTGGTACGCCGCATCTTTGTGACCGCCAAACCAAAACCCTAAAGAAGCATCCCCAGTTTGTGTTGATGTCTAGAGTGTTGGTTGCATCTTGAGTGCAAGTGGCGTTTTGCAAGTGGCGCGTGTGGCATGTGCCAATGGCATGTGCGGAATGCCTTGGTGGTAGTTTGCACGGTTTGCAAGTTGGGCTACCAGCGTGTGTGCTTGGCATGTGCCGATGGCATGTGCAGAATGCCTTGGTGGTAGGTTGCACGGTTTGCAAGTTAGGATACCAGCGTGTGTGTTTGGCATGTGCCAATGGCATGTGCGGAATGCCTTGGTGGTAGGTTGCACGGTTTGCAAGTTAGGCTACCAGCGTGTGTGTTTGGCATGTGCCAATGGCATGCGTGGCCATTAGGGCCGTGACCTTGATAGGGAAACTAGCTAGCGAGCATGTTGGCATGTGCCAATGGCATGCGTGGCCGTTAGGGCCGTGACCTTGATAGGGAAACTAGCTAGCGAGCATGTTGGCATGTGCCAATGGCATGCATGGCCGTTGGGGTCGTGATTTCGCTAGGGAAACTAGCTAGCGAGCATGTTGGCATGTGCCAATGGCATGTGTGGCCGTTAGGGCCGTGATTTCGCTAGGGAAACTAGCTAGCGAGCATGTTGGCATGTGCCAATGGTGCGCAGGGTGCGGCTTGGTTTGACATGGTTGCCATGGTGCGCAGTATGCGGCTTGGTTTGGCATGGTTGCCATGGTGCGCAGTATGCGGCTTGGTTTGGCATGGTTGCCAGGGTGCGCAGAGTGCGGCTTGGTTTGTCATGGTTTCCATGGTGCAAGATATGCGGCTTGGTTTGGCATGGTTGCCATGGTCTTGTGATATGCGGCTTGGTTTGGCATGGTTGCCATGGTGCGTGATATGCGGCTTGGTTTGGCATGGTTGCCATGGTGCGCAGAGTGCGGCTTGGTTTGGCATGGTTGCCATGGTGCGCAGAGTGCGGCTTGGTTTGGCATGGTTGCCATGGTGCGAGATGCGGCTTGGTTTGGCATGGTTGCCATGGTGCGCGAGATGCGGCTTGGTTTGGCATGGTTGCCATGGTGCGCGAGATGCGGCTTGGTTTGGCATTGTTACCATGGTGCGCGAGTGCGGCTTGGTTTGGCATTGTTGCCATGGTGCGTGAGATGCGGCTTGGTTTTGGAATTAGGGTTACGTGTTGAAAACCTAATGCGGGTATTTTGAAAAAATACCCCTATTAATTATTTACACTGAGTTGAATGCTCTTATTTAATGTGTTGCGAGGCAACACTAGGTCATGGGGTTTTACGATTTTACCCCTTGTTTAAAAACCACCATCAACATTAAGTCCCCGCTAGCTCGGAACAGGGGCTTTGTTGCGAGGTAAGCATAAGATGGTGACAAAACTATCAACAACAACCCGTAAAGAAAATTGAAAAAGGATTGTCGACCTTTTATAAATAGGATTTGGAATCCTTGCCTCACGGTAGTTTTGCACAAATCGGGAGGTTTGGCACAATTGGTGGGCCGGTGCAGCTTGGGCGACGTTGGGAAGTTGGCGTGAGTTGGGAAACCGAGTGTGCTAGCTGGTGGGACCGGTGCGAAGTGTAGAAGCCGTTCGTGCTTGCGGGCGTGACTTGGGCGGCATTGAGAAGTCGCAATTGGTGAAATTTTGGTCCAATCTTGGAAACCATGCTTGCGGGCGTGACTTATGTAAATAAGGAGGGAGTAGGCGTTTCTTCGGATAGCAAAGTTTCCTTATTTTGCTTTACTTCACGTGCGGCTTCAATTAGGGCATTGTTCATGCTAGAATCTGAAAGCGTTATGTCCCTCATTTCTTCCTTTCCTTTTTAGAATCCCGTATTTATACCCAATGCAAACGCATCATATTCCTTGTTTGAGAAAAGATTCTTCTTGTTGGATTTCTCTCTTTGTCATGTCGCGCAGATTCGAGTCATCTTCTAACTTGATCGGAGTTCTCGGATGAGGGCGCGAGGTCCGATTCTTGCATGAGCGTCCCAACAAATGTTATTCGGGTTAAGAAAATCATACCTGGTATGTTTTCTTCTTCTTTGTGGATTGACACACACTTTAATGCTTGTTGTGTAAATGGGAAAATTTCCTTGTGCAGCGATATCCTGTTGGAGCATGCGTCACCGTTATCGACGAGGATGACCTAGTTGTTCCTCTTCCTTCAGTCCGACCTTGTTGATCTAGCTGCGGATTTGGAGAATGCTAATTTAGGGCTCTCTTGTCATGAATACCCTTCCAACGGGTTCATCGTTTGGGACTCGTATGAGGTGTCTCTCCTCCAATTATCGGAATGTTGGTGGTTTCTTGGTGCGGAAAGAATTCGTAGCCCTTTATACGAGGATATGGAAAACGTATGGCCATATTGCTACCAGGAACGTGGTGAAGTCTTTGTTCGTCCGCTTTGGTTTCGTAGTGAACATGTCTTACGCCAATGATTGTAGAGATGGAGAATGTGTCCATTCGTCCGTTCATGAGTCAGCCATCCAAAAGTGGGAGAACATGGTGTCTACTGCGAATCTTTGGAATTTAACGTTAGCACTGTTGCGGCACCGCCTCGGTATTGTGAAGGTTGACGAGTGGCCGGTATTCTTCTTTGGTGTGATTCCCGCCACGAAAGCCATCTTTGGAAGAAGAGGAAATTTTGGCCCTGGAGTCTCGGAAGATTGAGGAGTTAACTCGATATTTGAAGAGTAGGACCGAAAGATATCATGGCCGATTGAAGATGATATTTTGTAGGGATTATAATTTACTAGATGGGCTTTTCGATTTGCATTATGAGATTCGAAAGCTCCCTTTCTCTCTTTTTTTTTTTTTTTTTTTTTTGAAGAAAATAAAGAGATTCGCTAATCCATTGGCTTTGTATTGAAATTCGATAAGCGATAAGAAAGAAAGTAAAAGCGGAGAAAATGCCGGACGTTCACACTTTTGATGTAGCATGTTGCAGGAATGATTAGGCGTAGTACACCTTTAGCCATTTTCCATTGATAAGCTTGTCTCTAGCTTTCCCCCATCTTCTTTGATGATCTTGTAGTAACCTATTTGTTATACGCTTTAGTGATTATATACGGCCCTTCCCATTTGGGAGAAAACTTTGGTGCTGATGCGTCTTGCTTTGGATGTGTTTGGCGGTTTTTAGCACCGAGATCTCCTTCCTTGAAAACCCCGGGTTTTACATGGGCCGTTGTACGCCCGAAATCCTGTTCTCGTATATTTGCGCATGTTCCTCCGCCGGGATCTTTTGGAGTCTAGAGTATCCAGTTCCGCATTCGGCATTGAGTGATTCGGCTTCGTTCCACCGAGGTCCGCTCGCTGCACTCAAGTGCGGACGGGATCTTGATTTCTGCCGAGGAGGATTGCGTCTGCAGTAGACGAGGGAGTAAGGAGACACGCCGGTGGATCTTCTAGGAGATATTCTCAGACGCCCGAGAGAGCATTGGTAATTGCTCATGCCGAGTTCTCGGGATTGTCATGTCTTGACGGGGCGAGGATTCGGATCGAGTCTTGTTGGTACTTTCGGCTTGCCCATTTCCCGAGGATAATAGATGGTAGAGAAGACTTGTTTGATCCCGTACCTCTCAAGTAGTTCCCGTACTTGCTTGTTAGCGAAAGGTGTGCCGTTGTCGGTGATGATGTGTTTAGGTACGCCAAAACGGCAGATGATGTGCTCCTTGATGAACGCCCGCGATTGTGGCTCCGGTGGTTCCTTTTTCAGGACGGCCTCAACCCACTTGGTAAAGTACTCGGTCGCGGTTATTATGTACTCATGCCGTTTTGAGGATGGGGGTTGATCTTCCCGATGATGTCGAGTCCCCAGACTATAAAAGGGCCACGGGCTACTTATTGCGTGCAAGGGTGTTGGAGGCGTGTGGATGAGGTTTCCATGAACGGCATTCTCGGAATCTCCGAACGAAGGTAGCGCCGCGTCGTCTTCCATGGTCGGCCGGTGAGTACCTTTCGTGTATCTCAGGAATAATTTCATTTTCCTTGGTGTTCGCCTTCGTGCATTTCTCTTAACATAAACTGGGACCTCTGTGTCATCCAAACACCTTAGTAGACCTCCCAGAAACTCTTGCGATATAAAACCCCATCATGGAACACGAACCTTTTGGACTTCGTCTTAGTTTGGAAGCATCCTCTTTGTTAGTAGGAAGAATGCTAAGGAAAGCGATGTACGGCTCATGATCCCGAGTGTGGCTGATGTTGAGGATTTGGCGACATGGGGGCGCTGGCAATTTGGACACGCTTTTTGGAGCAATCGGGATTGGGTTTCCATCTCGGCCAAGTAGTATCCAAGTCGTTGTAAACGACGGTAGAGGGTTACCACCGATGTTATCCCACAGAGACTTCGGCATGAATAAGTTCAAGTCTTCTTTGTGCTTCCTCTTCCCCGAGACACCTTGACGAGATCCGTCGGATTTAGCGATACTGTAAAACCTTGAAGCATAAAGAAATTCCGCAAGGTCTTGAGGTCGACCTTCCCTTGAAAGAGTGAGTTGTTGAGTTCTTGAATGATAGGAGTTCTCCGGTCGTCATCTTCGGCTTTCTCGGGTTGTGAAAGCCACGTTGAAGCTATCGTTCGCCGTTTCTTGTCGTGGTTTCCTCGGTCCTTCAAACCGCAGCCTCGAGGCTAGTGTAGCTAAGTAGTCGGCATGCTTGTTGCGCTACTACGGCTGACATGTGTGATGGTTGCTTCAACGAAATAATTGAGTAGTTTTTGTGCTTCACTCGTATGGTGCCAGTGTTAGTTCCTTCAATGCATAGATCCCGTTTACTCCGGTTGATGAGTAATTTGGAATCTCCTCTTATATCCAAACGCGTGGCCCCGACTTGTTTGGCTAGTGATAGTCCGATGAGGAAAGCTTCGTACTCACTGAGTTATTGGTGCACGGAAAGTCTAGCTTGAAAGAGTGCGAGAAGACTTCTCCAGCGGGGAGATACTAGTACAACACCCGCTCCTCCGGTATTAGTGAGGGGTGGAAGAGCCGTCGAAGAACAAAAGTAGCCACGTTTCTTCTTTGACTAAAATATATCCGGAAGATCTCCGGGAGATCTTCTCGTAGTTCCGCGGTATCTTCCCCAGGGAATGCCGCTAACAGGTCCGCAGCAGCCTTGGCCCTTTATGGCCTTTTGGGAGACGCACGTTATGTCGAACTCGACGGATGCATGCAGAGCCATTTAGCCGGCCTCCCTATCGTGAGCGAGGTTTCGAGAGGAGAAACTTTAGGGGGTATGATTTGGATACTAGCACCACTTTATTGGAGAGGAGGTAGTGCCTGAACTTCCGGATGGAATAAATCAGTGCTAAACATGCCTTTTCCGCCTTGGGGTATCTGAGTTCAGCGTCTCTCAACGTTCGACTGAAATAGTATATGGGGTATTCCATTCCTTTGTCGTCCTCTTGTGCGAGGAGAGCTCCAACGGCAAAGATCGCTAAAGGGCTGTGTAGAGACATAGTGGTTTCCCTCGCATAGGAGGCTTCATGATGGCTGGAGAGGACAATATTTGCTGGATCTTCTGGTACGCTTTTTGCTGAGGCGTAGCCCATGCGAAATTCGCTCCTTTCTTTAGCGAGAGGGTAAACGTAGTGGTGAGTTGTGCCGACCCGGTATGAAGCGACGAATGTAGTTTACCTTGCCCATGAAACTCTGGAGCTCCTTTATGGTTCGTGGTGGCGGCATCGTGAGGATAGCTTGCGTTTTGACTGGATCAACTTTTATTCCTGCGGCCGTCACTTGGAATCCCAAGAATTTCCCGAAGAGACACCAAAGGCGCATTTCAGAGGATTCATCTTCAACTTGTACTCGCGGCATCTTTCGAACACTTGGCGCAGCGTTTCTGGATGATCCGCTCGAGTCTTTGATTTAACTACCACGTCATCTACGTAATCTTCGACTTGCTTGTGCATCATATCGTGGAAGATGGTAGTCATGGCGCGTTGGTAAGTAGCGCCACTGTTCTTGACTTGAAAGGCATTACGGTGTAATAGAAGTTTCCGAGAGGGGTACGGAAAGCAGTCTTACTTGCGTCGTGCTCATACATCTTTATCTGGTTGTAGCCGCTATATCCATCCATGAAAGAGAACATACCATGTCCACTGGTAGCATCTACCAGCATGTCGATGTTAGGTAGCGGAAAATCATCTTTGGGGCAGCACTTGTTCAAATCCCTGAAATCGACACAACATCTGATCTGACCATTCTTCTTTTTAACGGGAACGATATTGGCCAACCAAGTAGGATGATGAATAGGCCTGATGAATCCAGCGGCTAGTAATTTTTGGACCTCCGCCTTCATCTTATTTCTTCTACATCGTGTCCGAATTGTCTTGGAGGTCGCTTGTTCGGTTTGGATCCGGGTATCACATGCAGATGGTGGGTGACCAGTTTTCCATCCAATCCAGGCATTTCTTCATAAGTCCATGCGAAGACGTCTTGATATTCTTTGAGTAGGTCGACTAGCTTTGAGCGTTCCGCGGGATGTAGAGTCGAACTGATCGGAATGGGTCGCGGAAATTCCTCATTCCCTATATTGACAGTTTCGAGTTCGTCGGTGGTTAAGTCGGTCCCATCTTGTAGATTCTGAGGGGCGTCTGGAACTTCCTCCCGGTTATTGTGAAGACATTCCTTCGGGCGGAGAGACCGGGCCATGGTCTCCCCTGCTAATTGCTAACAGCGGTTATAATGCGTGAGCTTCCCCTTTTGCTTCGTCTTGCGGTAAGGGTGTACTCTCGCTTGGTGCGGGCACGGGTTACGCCCGGTGGCAAGAGGGCGATTCTTCCTTCGAGGGTGTGGTGGGAGGACGGTCTCCCCTCTGCGGGGTATCTCCGGTTTGTCGCTATCTCGAGCGATGTCCATTTTGGTAGCGTAAAACCGTGAATCTTGGTCGCCACGCCTTTGAACCCTCCTTCGGCCCATGTGCTTCTACGCATGGGATCGGTGCATAGGGGGACAGAGACGCGGAAATGCGAACGACTTCTCCGTTCAATACTGTTTTCAGGCATTGGTGGTATGTTGAAGGGACGATTTTGAGATTGTGCAGCCACGGCCTTCCCAGTATCATATGGTAGTCTGGTTCTTTTTCAATTACTTCAAACTTCACGCTTGATTGGATTGGCCCTACTACCAGCTCCAAGTTGATGTAGCCGTATGTGCTAGTTTGGTTGCCCTCGAAATCCGTCATCGTAGTGGGCTGTCGTATGATCTCATTAGGTCGCACCTTGGCAGCTTTGAGTGTCTTGAGAGTGATGACATTAGAAGATGCACTCGTGTCAATGAGCGCTCTTCGAAATTCTATGTTCTTGACGAGAGTCGTAACATGCAAGGCCCGGTTGTGACCGTCTTCTACCATCATGTCGTCGTTGGTGAAAACAATATTGTTGGCGGATCTTCCGGGGATCCTTGGAGTCCCCGTGGGTGCAGGAACTAGTGATGCGGTTGATAGCAGAGAATGTTTTTATCCGTTGGTCCTTGGAGAGGTGCAGCAATTCACATAAGTTTTCTATCAATACGGTCGCCTCTGGTCCGCTGGCTTCCAGCCGAAGACGAAACCGTTGATTTGAGCACGCTCATTCGGGATATTAGTCCCCCTGCTCTTGATCTCCTAGGGAGCATGGATCACTTGGCCCCGATGCTAGATTGATGAGGAAGTCGAGTATCTGGTAATCGCGTCCTTCATCGGGTCCATGTTTCTGGCGTGGATCTCCCGAACACGTATCGTCAACCGGTCTTGGGACTTCTCCATTGGTGGTGCCGCTTTAATTCGAGGAGTTATCATGACCTTGGGCGGGATCCATGTTTGTGGAGATTGCCTGATAGCCGACCATGCTTGCGCGAAATTTGCGGATGGAAGCAAGAACTTGATGTTGTAACCGAAAGATCAATCCTCCCGCTGTGGTCGCCAATTGTTTATGGGTAAAAATCGTTTCTGCCGATTTCGGTAAATTCGGTAGGTGAGTGAGAAACAGGTTCAAACCCTAAACAAATGTGCTGCACGTGAGCACTTTATAGATTCGAGAGATCAATCTGTACAAGTCCGGCCTAAACCAAGAAATGGCCGTTCCGGACTTGCTTCGGTCACAAAGTGGAGGAGAAGGGTTGATTTGGGGAGGGAAGCAAAGAAAGGTGTTGAGGAGAGTAGTATCTCGACTTGTATCAGAAAGTGAAAGCTTAGGAAGCTTGCAAGAGATGAAAGCTTTGTGGGAGAGCTTGCAAAGTTGCCTTTCTGAGAGTGTAAGTGTAGTATATTTCTCCCCGACCGAGACTTGTCGTCGGGGTGGAAATAGGTAAGACCTATTTATACAAGTCGAGTTTGAAACGTAACCTGGCCTCATGAAGGAAGAGAGTAAAGGGTGAAATAATGGGAGGAGGTGGTAACCGCATGGTTTAATGGGCGAAAACGTTTTTCACCATTATTTCCTCTTTTATTTGACCGCTTTATTCCTTTTCACGCTTTCTTAATGTGAGTGTAGTGTACGCTGCATGCTGTGACCGCCAAACCAAAACCCTAAAGAAGCATCCCCCAGTTTGTGTTGATGTCTCGAGTGTTGGTTGCATCTTGAGTGCAAGTGGCGCTGCTAGTGGCGCGTGTGGCATGTGCCAATGGCATGTGCGGAATGCCTTGGTGGTAGTTTGCACGGTTTGCAAGTTGGGCTACCAGCGTGTGTGCTTGGCATGTGCCGATGGCATGTGCGGAATGCCTTGGTGGTAGGTTGCACGGTTGCAAGTTAGGATACCAGCGTGTGTGTTAGGCATGTGCCATTGGCATGTGCGGAATGCCTTGGTGGTAGGTTGCACGGTTTGCAAGTTAGGCTACCAGCGTGTGTGTTTGGCATGTGCCAATGGCATGCGTGGCCATTAGGGCCGTGACCTTGATAGGGAAACTAGCTAGCGAGCATGTTGGCATGTGCCAATGGCATGCGTGGCCGTTAGGGCCGTGGCCTTGATAGGGAAACTAGCTAGCAAGCATGTTGGCATGTGCCAATGGCATGCATGGCCGTTGGGGCCGTGATTTCGCTAGGGAAACTAGCTAGCGAGCATGTTGGCATCCGTGGCCGTTAGGGTCAGTGATTTCGCTAGGGAAACTAGCTAGCGAGCATGTTGGCATGTGCCAATGGCATGCGTGGCCGTTAGGGCCGTGATTTCGCAAGGGAAACTAGCTAGCGAGCATGTTGGCATGTGCCAATGGCATGCATGGCCGTTAGGGCCGTGATTTTGCTAGGTAAACTAGCTAGCGAGCATGTTGGCATGTGCCAATGGCATGCATGTCCGTTGGGGCCGTGATTTCGTTAGGGAAACTAGCTAGCGAGCATGTTGGCATGTGCCAATGGCATGCATGGCTATGTTGACCTAGTTGCATGTTTTGCAAGCCTAGGGCGCTATGTTTGGCGTGGGCCAAAGGCATAGCGGCTTGGAAGTATGGCTTGCGACACGTGTTGGCATGTGCCAATGGCACGTGCAGCCATGTTGACCTAGTTGCAAATCTTGCAAACCTAGGGCGCTATGTTGGGCGTGGGCCAAAGTCATAGCGACTTGGAAATATGGCTTGCGACACGTTTTGGCATGTGTCAATGGCACGTGCAGCCATGTTGACCTAGTTGCAAGTCTTGCAAACCTAGGGCGCTATGTTGGGCGTGGGCCAAAGTCATAGCGACTTGGAAATATGGCTTGCGACACGTTTTGGCATGTGCCAATGGCACGTGCAGCCATGTTGACCTAGTTGCAAGTCTTGCAAGCCTAGGGCGCTATGTTTGGCGTGGGCCAAAGGCATAACGGCTTGGAATTTGGCGTTGTTGCCATGGTGCGCGAGGGTGCGGCTTGGTTTGGCATGGTTGCCATGGTGCGCGAGATGCGGCTTGGTTTGGCATGGTTGCCATGGTGCGCAGATATGCGGCTTGGTTTGGCATGGTTGCCATGGTGCGCAGAGTGCGGCTTGGTTTGGCATGGTTTCCATGGTGCGCGAGATGCGGCTTGGTTTGGCATGGTTGCCATGGTGCGCGATATGCGGCTTGGTTTGGCATGGTTGCCATGGTGCGCAGAGTGCGGCTTGGTTTGGCATGGTTGCCATGGTGCGCAGAGTGCGGCTTGGTTTGGCATGGTTGCCATGGTGCGCAGGATGCGGCTTGGTTTGGCATGGTTGCCATGGTGCGCAGTATGCGGCTTGGTTTGGCATTGTTGCCATGGTGCGCGAGTGCGGCTTGGTTTGGCATTGTTGCCATGGTGCGCGAGATGCGGCTTGGTTTTGGAATTAGGGTTCGTGTTGAAAACCTAATCTGGTATTTTGAAAAATACCCCTATTAATTATTTACACCTGAGTTGAATGCTCTTATTTAATGTGTTGCGGGCAACACTAGGTCATGGGGTTTTACGATTTTACCCCTTGTTTAAAAACCACCATCAACAACAGGGTGTAATACATGTTTTAATGTTTTGGCCAATAAAGTCCTGCCAAGTGTCCTCTCCAGAATTACTAATGCCCAAAGCTTTTATCTAATTTAATTTGAGGGGGTGTGACTCTCACCGTGCGACGTGGGAGCTCATATGACTTTGCATTTTAAAGGAGGGGGGATATGCAATGTTTATCATGATTTCATCGTAAAATTAAATCAATCATATGAATATGAATAAAAAAAATAATCCAATGTCCAATGTCCATTTACAGTTTTTGTAATAAAATCACCTAATTACAACTCCAAACTACGGATAAAAGAAAATACTTGCAATTATACTTTCATTTGGTATTAAATACCTAAAAAAAAATTCATAAGAATATACCTGATTAAAAGAACAAATTTGAATCACTGATTAAAAGAAAATACCTGATTTGTGAATGGCCCGAATGAATCCAGTGAAAGGTTTGTTAATCGTGTACAAATAAAAATAATACAAAATCATTAGGAGTATGATTTCTAGAGGGAAAAAAAATCGGTGTCAGCAACAAAAAAAAAAAGTCTGATTTCTTGTACAGATAAAAATAATACAAAATCATTATGAATATGATTTGCAAAGAAAAAAAAATTATTATCAGCAACAAAAGAAAAAAAAATTATTATATGATTTCGAAAGATATCAAAATAACAGGAAAGAAAATATTGGATATCAAAATAACAGGAATATGATTTCGAAAGATATCAAATAACAGGAAAAGAAAATATTGGAGTATGATATCGAAATAAATGTGAATATCAATGATTCAAAATACAATGATACGGATATTATTTCCCTATAAGAAGTTCTTTTTTTTTTTTTTGGAGATTTTCTGGAGCCAATAGCATAATTTCCTATCGTATTACAAAAGATACTCTTTACGGTTCGGCGCCTCTCTATAAAATGTCCAACCTAAATCCCTTTCATCTTTTCGGCGCGCCTCTCTTATTTTATTTTTTACTGTTTTGGTTTTGTTGTTTGATCGGCGGGTTTGTGTGTTTTTATTTTTTGCTGATCATCACAAGAAGCGAACACTGTTCGACGTTCCCTCTCTCTTTCGACAACAGCTCCGGTAATCTTCTCTATCGTTTGCATTATCAAAACCTAGATTTTGTTTTTAAGGCGACTATAAAAAGTTCTGATCTTTCTTATTTTTGTAGGTAGGTTAGTTTTAGTCCAGGTATTTGCAAGATGGCATTCTAAAATATTTTACCGTACCAGGTTACTAAAATCATAAAATTAAGTTTTTTTTTTTTCTTTCACCCATCTCTTTCTCTGAATCATTTAATGCTTCTTCAATTTTCTCTACCGATCTCTTTTCTTGCACCATGACCAAAATAACAACAAAAACCTTTTAAATCTAATGAGAATAGATTATACCACTATCACGGGTTACGGGTTACGACTCTAAAGGTAATTATCTTTCTCGCTCTATGATGATTTTTTTTTTGATTAATTATTTCCATGATTATGAGACTGAGGTTTCTTCTATTATTAGATTTCTTATTAGATTTCTTTTATTATGTGATTGTTGTCTGTCATCGACCGTAAATTTGATCTGTGACTCTATAGTGTTGGTTAGAAAAGACTTCAAAGAAGCTAGAAGCCATGGGACTACAAAATATAAAGTTGCAAACTGCAAAGGGATAAATCTCTCACTGCAAAAATGAAAGTCGTCTGTTAGGAAAATATTAGGAAAATATTCTTCGTTTTATCTTGAAGCATTTAATATGAACGTAGTAACAACAATTATTTTGGCGTTTTTTCAAGGTAATCTTTTGATTTTGATGGGTAAATTTGTATTTGGAGTTAAATATAAAATATTATTTTTGTTTATTTTCTTTGTTTTATGTTAATTTTTTCTTAAGAATCAAACGATCGCATATTGGCTCAGATGATACTTTATGTAATTGTTTATGGGTAAAAATCGTTTCTGCCGATTTCGGTAAATTCGGTAGGTGAGTGAGAAACTGGTTCAAACCCTAAACAAATGTGCTGCACGTGAGCACTTTATAGATTCGAGAGATCAATCTGTACAAGTCCGGCCTAAACCAAGAAATGGCCGTTCCTGGACTTGCTTCGGTCACAAAGTGGAGGAGAAGGGTTGATTTGGGGAGGGAAGCAAAGAAAGGTGTTGAGGAGAGTAGTATCTCGACTTGTATCGAAAGTGAAAGCTTAGGAAGCTTGCAAGAGATGAAAGCTTTTTGGGAGAGCTTGCAAAGTTGCCTTCGAGAGTGTAAGTGTAGTATATTTCTCCCGACCGAGACTTGTCGTACGGTGGAAATAGGTAAGACCTATTTATACAAGTCGAGTTTGAAACGTGTACCTGGCCTCATGAAGGAAGAGAGTAAAGGGTGAAATAATGGGAGGAGGTGGTAACCGCATGGTTTAATGGGCGAAAACGTTTTTCACCATTATTTCCTCTTTTATTTGACCGCTTTATTCCTTTTCACGCTTTCTTAATGTGAGCGTAGTGTACGCTGCATGCTGTGACCGCCAAACCAAAACCCTAAAGAAGCATCCCCCAGTTTGTGTTGATGTCTCGAGTGTTGGTTTCATCTTGAGTGCAAGTGGCGCTGCTAGTGGCGCGTGTGGCATGTGCCAATGGCATGTGCAGAATGCCTTGGTGGTAGTTTGCACGGTTTGCAAGTTGGGCTACCAGCGTGTGTGCTTGGCATGTGCCGATGGCATGTGCGGAATGCCTTGGCGGTAGGTTGCACGGTTTGCAAGTTAGGATACCAGCGTGTGTGTTTGGCATGTGCGGAATGCCTTGGTGGTAGGTTGCACGGTTTGCAAGTTAGGCTACCGGCGTGTGTGTTTGGCATGTGCCAATGGCATGCGTGGCCATTAGGGCCGTCACCTTGATAGGGAAACTAGCTAGCGAGCATGTTGGCATGTGCCAATGGCATGCGTGGCCGTTAGGGCCGTGACCTTGATAGGGAAACTAGCTAGCGAGCATGTTGGCATGTGCCAATGGCATGCATGGCCGTTGGGGCCGTGATTTCGCTAGGGAAACTAGCTAGCGAGCATGTTGGCATGTGCCAATAGCATGCGTGGCCGTTAGGGCCGTGATTTCGCTAGGGAAACTAGCTAGCGAGCATGTTGGCATGTGCCAATGGCATGCGTGGCCGTTAGGGCCGTGATTTCGCTAGGGAAACTAGCTAGCGAGCATGTTGGCATGTGCCAATGGCATGCATGGCCGTTAGGGCCGTGATTTTGCTAGGGAAACTAGCTAACGAGCATGTTGGCATGTGCCAATGGCATGCATGGCCGTTGGGGCCGTGATTTAGTTAGGGAAACTAGCTAGCGAGCATGTTGGCATGTGCCAATGGCATGCGCCAATGGCATGCATGGCCATGTTGACCTAGTTGCATGTTTTGCAAGCCTAGGGCGCTATGTTTGGCGTGGGCCAAAGGCATAGCGGCTTGGAAGTATGGCTTGCGACACGTGTTGGCATGTGCCAATGGCACGTGCAGCCATGTTGACCTAGTTGCAAGTCTTGCAAACCTAGGGCGCTATGTTGGGCGTGGGCCAAAGTCATAGCGACTTGGAAATATGGCTTGCGACACGTTTTGGCATGTGCCAATGGCACGTGCAGCCATGTTGACCTAGTTGCAAGTCTTGCAAACCTAGGGCGCTATGTTGGCGTGGGCCAAAGTCATAGCGACTTGGAAATATGGCTTGCGACACGTTTTGGCATGTGCCAATGGCACGTGCAGCCATGTTGACCTAGTTGCAAGTCTTGCAAACCTAGGGCGCTATGTTTGGCGTGGGCCAAAGGCATAGCGGCTTGGAATTTGGCGTTGTTGCCATGGTGCGTAGGGTGCGGCTTGGTTTGGCATGGTTGCCATGGTGCGCAGTATGCGGCTTGGTTTGGCATGGTTGCCATGGTGCGCAGTATGCGGCTTGGTTTGGCATGGTTTCCATGGTGCGCAGTATGCGGCCTTGTTTGGCATGGTTGCCATGGTGCGCAGAGTACGGCTTGGTTTGGCATGGTTGCCATGGTGCAAAGATGCGGCTTGGTTTGGCATGGTTGCCATGGTGCGTGATATGCGGCTTGGTTTGGCATGGTTGCCATGGTGCGCATGAGATGCGGCTTGGTTTCGCATGGTTGCCATGGTGCGCAGAGTGCGGCTTGGTTTGGCATGGTTGTCATGGTGCGCAGAGTGCGGCTTGGTTTGGCATGGTTGCCATGGTGCGCGATATGCGGCTTGGTTTGGCATGGTTGCCATGGTGCGCAGTATGCGGCTTGGTTTGGCATGGTTGCCATGGTGCGCAGTATGCGGCTTGGTTTGGCATTGTTGCCATGGTGCGCAGAGTGCGGCTTGGTTTGGCATTGTTGCCATGGTGCGCAGTATGCAGCTTGGTTTTGGAATTAGGGTTACGTATTTGAAAACCTAATCGGTATTTTGAAAAATACCCCTATTAATTATTTACACCTGAGTTGAATGCTCTTATTTAATGTGTTGCGGGCAACACTAGGTCATGGGGTTTTACGATTTTACCCCTTGAGTAGTTTTTGTGCTTCAGCCCTGTATGGTGCCAGTGTTAGTTCCTTCAATGCATAGATCCCGTTTACCTGGTTGATGAGTAATTTGGAATCTCCTCTTATATCCAAACGCGTGGCCCCGACTTGTTTGGCTAGTGATAGTCCGATGAGGAAAGCTTCGTACTCAGCTGAGTTATTGGTGCACGGAAAGTCTAGCTTGAAAGAGTGCGAGAAGACTTCTCGGCGGGAGATACTAGTACAACACCCGCTCCTCGGTATTAGTCTTTGGGGTGGAAGAGCCGTCGAAGAACAAGAGCCACGTTTCTTCTTTGACTAAAATATATCGGGAAGATCTCCGGGAGATCTTCTCGTAGTCGCGGTATCTTCCCCTGGGAATGCTGCTAACAGGTCCGCAACAGCTTGGCCCTTTATGGCCTTTGGGGAGACGCACGTTATGTCGAACTCTGACAGATGCAGGAGCCATTTAGCCGGCCTCCCTATCAGAGCAGGTTTCGAGAGGAGAAACTTTACAGGGTATGATTTGGATACTAGCACCACTTTATTGGAGAGGAGGTAGTGCCTGAACTTCTGGATGGAATAAATCAGTGCTAAACATGCCTTTTCCGCCTTGGGGTATCTGAGTTCAGCGTCTCTCAACGTTCGACTGAAATAGTATATGGGGTATTCCATTCCTTTGTCGTCCTCTTGTGCGAGGAGAGCTCCAACGGCAGTATCGCTAAAGGCTGTGTAGAGACATAGTGGTTTCCCTCGCATAGGAGGCTTCATGATGGCTGGAGAGGACAATATTTCTTTGGATCTTCTGGTACGCTTTTTCTTTGAGGCGTAGCCCATGCGAAATTCGCTCCTTTCTTTAGCAGAGGGGTAAACGTAGTGGTGAGTTGTGCCAGCCCGGTATGAAGCGACGAATGTAGTTTACCTTGCCCATGAAACTCTGGAGCTCCTTTATGGTTCGTGGTAGCGGCATCGTGAGGATAGCTTGCGTTTTGACTGGATCAACTTTTATTCCTGCGGCCGTCACTTGGAATCCCAAGAATTTCCCCGAAGAGACACCAAAGGCGCATTTCAGAGGATTCATCTTCAACTTGTACTCGCGGCATCTTTCGAACACTTGGCGCAGCGTTTCTGGATGATCCGCTCGAGTCTTTGATTTAACTACCACGTCATCTATGTAATCTTCGACTTGCTTGTGCATCATATCGTGGAAGATGGTAGTCATGGCGCGTTGGTAAGTAGCGCCCGGCGTTCTTCAGACCGAAAGGCATTACGGTGTAATAGAAGTTTCCGAGAGGGTACGGAAAGCAGTATTACTTGCGTCGTGCTCATACATCTTTATCTGGTTGTAGCCGCTATATCCATCCATGAAAGAGAACATACCATGTCCACTGGTAGAATCTACCAAAGCATGTCGATGTTAGGTAGCGGAAAATCATCTTTGGGCAACACTTGTTCAAATCCTCGAAATCGACACAACATCCGATCCGACCATTCTTCTTTTTAACTAGAACGATATTGGCCAACCAAGTAGGATGATGAATAGGCCTGATGAATCCAGCGGCTAGTAATTTTGGACCTCGCCTTGATCTGTTCTTCACATCGTGTCTCGAATTGTCTTGGAGGCTGCTTGACGGTTTGGATCCGGGTATCACATGCGAGATGGTGGGTGACCAGTTTTCCATCCAAGACAGTCATTTCTTCATAAGTCCATGCGAAGACGTCCTGATATTCTTTGAGTAGGTCGACTAGCTTTGAGCGTTCGCGGGATGTAGAGTCGAACCCGATCGGAATGGGTCGCGGAAATTCCTCATTCCCTATATTGTGAGTTTCGAGTTCGTCGGTGGTTAAGTCGGTCCCATCTTGTAGCTTCGAGGGGGCGTACGGAACTTCCTCCTGGTTATTGTGAAGACATTCCTTCGGGCGGGAGAGGCCAGGGCCATGGTCTCCCCGCTAATTGCTAACGGCGGTTATAATGCGTGAGCTTCCCTTTTGCTTCGTCTTGCGGTAAGGGTGTACTCTCGCTTGGTGCGGGCACAGGTTACGAGTGGCAAGAGGCGGCGAGTCTTCCTTCGAGGGTGTGGTGGGAGGACGGTCTCCTCTGCGGGGTATCTCCAGTTTGTCGCTATCTCTGAGCGATGTCCATTTTGGTAGCAGAAAACTGTGAATCTTGGTCGCCACGCCTTTTGAACCCTCCTTCGGCCCATGTGCTTCACGCGATGGCTCGGTGCATAGGGGGACAGAGACGGAAAATGCGAACGACTTCTCCGTTCAATCTTGTTTTTGTGCATTGGTGGTATGTTGAAGGGACGATTTTGAGATTGTGCAGCCACGGCCTTCCTTGTATCATATGGTAGTCTGGTTCTTTTTCAATTACTTCAAACTTCACGCTTGATTGGATTGGCCCTACTACCAGCTCCAAGTTGATGTAGCCGTATGTGCTAGTTTGGTTGCCCTCAAAATCCGTCATCGTAGTGGGCTGTCGTATGATCTCATTAGGTCGCACCTTGGCATCTTTGAGTGTCTTGAGAGTGATGACATTGGAAGATGCACCCGTGTCAATGAGCGCTCTTCGAAATTCTATGTTCTTGACGAGAGCCGTAACATGCAAGGCCCGGTTATGACCGTCTTCTACCATCATGTCGTCGTCGGTGAAAACAATATTGTTGGCGGATCTTAGGGGATCCTTGGAGTCCCCGTGGGTGCAGGAACTAGTGATGCGTTTAGTGCTATTCGGTTGATAGCAGAGAATGTTTTTATCCGTTGGTCCTTGGAGAGGTGCAAAGAATTCACATAAGTTTTTTCTATCAATACGGTCGCATCTGGTCCGCTGGCTTCCGGCCAGTGACGAAACCGTTGATTTGAGCACGCTCATTCGGGATATTAGTCCCCGCTCTTGATCTCTGGGGAGCATGGATCACTTGGCCCCGATGCTAGATTGATGAGGAAGTCGAGTATCTTTGTAATCGCGTCCTTCATCGGGTCCATGTTTCGGCGTGGATCTCCCGAACACGTATCGGGTCAACCGGTCTTGGGACTTCTCCATTGGTGGTGCCGCTTTCGAATTCAAGGAGTTATCATGACCTTGGGCGGGATCCATGTTTGTGGAGATTGCACGATAGCCGACCATGCTTGCGCGAAATTTGCGGATGGGAGCTAGAACTTGATGTTGTAATGTAGAAAGATCAATCCTCCATTTGTGGTCGCCAATTGTTTATGGGTAAAAATCGTTTCGCCGATTTCGATGTAAATTCGGTAGGTGAGTGAGAAACTGGTTCAAACCCTAAACAAATGTGCTTTGCACGTGAGCACTTTATAGATTCGAGAGATCAATGCATGCAAGTCCCGGCCTAAACCAAGAAATGGCCGTTCCGGACTTGCTTCGGTCACAAAGTGGAGGAGAAGGGTTGATTTGGGGAGGGAAGCAAAGAAAGGTGTTGAGGAGAGTAGTATCTCGACTTGTATCGAGAAAGTGAAAGCTTAGGAAGCTTGCAAGAGATGAAAGCTTTTTGGGAGAGCTTGCAAAGTTGCCTTTACGAGAGTGTAAGTGTAGTATATTTCTCCGACCGAGACTTGTCGTCTGGGTGGAAATAGGTAAGACCTATTTATACAAGTCGAGTTTGAAACGTACCCTGGCCTCATGAAGGAAGAGAGTAAAGGGTGAAATAATGGGAGGAGGTGGTAAACGCATGGTTTAATGGGCGAAAACGTTTTTCACCATTATTTCCTCTTTTATTTGACCGCTTTATTCCTTTTCACGCTTTCTTAATGTGAGCGTAGTGTACGCTGCATCTTTGTGACCGCCAAACCAAAACCCTAAAGAAGCATCCCCAGTTTGTGTTGATGTCTCGAGTGTTGGTTGCATCTTGAGTGCAAGTGGCGCGTGTGGCATGTGCCAATGGCATGTGCGGAATGCCTTGGTGGTAGTTTGCACGGTTTGCAAGTTGGGCTACTTAGCGTGTGTGCTTGGCATGTGCCGATGGCATGTGCGGAATGCCTTGGTGGTAGGTTGCACGGTTAGCAAGTTAGGATACCAGCGTGTGTGTTTGGCATGTGGCATGAATGCATTGGTGGTAGGTTGCACGGTTTGCAAGTTAGGCTACCAGCGTGTGTGTTTGGCATGTGCCAATGGCATGCGTGGCCATTAGGGCCGTGACCTTGATAGGGAAACTAGCTAGCGAGCATGTTGGCATGTGCCAATGGCATGCGTGGCCGTTAGGGCCGTGACCTTGATAGGGAAACTAGCTAGCGAGCATGTTGGCATGTGCCAATGGAATGCATGGCCGTTGGGGCCGTGATTTCGCTAGGGAAACTAGCTAGCGAGCATGTTGGCATGTGCCAATGGCATGCGTGGCCGTTAGGGCCGTGATTTCGCTAGGGAAACTAGCTAGCGAGCATGTTGGCATGTGCCAATGGCATGCGTGGCCGTTAGGGCCGTGATTTCGCTAGGGAAACTAGCTAGCGAGCATGTTGGCATGTGCCAATGGCATGCATGGCCGTTAGGGCCGTGATTTTGCTAGGGAAACTAGCTAGCGAGCATGTTGGCATGTGCCAATGGCATGCATGGCCGTTGGGGCCGTGATTTCGTTAGGGAAACTAGCTAGCGAGCATGTTGGCATGTGCCAATGGCATGCATGGCCATGTTGACCTAGTTGCATGTTTTGCAAGCCTAGGGCGCTATGTTTGGCGTGGGCCAAAGGCATAGCGGCTTGGAAGTATGGCTTGCGACACGTGTTGGCATGTGCCAATGGCACGTGCAGCCATGTTGACCTAGTTGCAAGTCTTGCAAACCTAGGGCGCTATGTTGGGCGTGGGCCAAAGTCATAGCGACTTGGAAATATGGCTTGCGACACGTTTTGGCATGTGCCAATGGCACGTGCAGCCATGTTGACCTAGTTGCAAGTCTTGCAAACCTAGGGCGCTATGTTGGCGTGGGCCAAAGTCATAGCGACTTGGAAATATGGCTTGCGACACGTTTTGGCATGTGCCAATGGCACGTGCAGCCATGTTGACCTAGTTGCAAGTCTTGCAAGCCTAGGGCGCTATGTTTGGCGTGGGCCAAAGGCATAGCGGCTTGGAATTTGGCGTTGTTGCCATGGTGCGCGAGGTGCGGCTTGGTTTGGCATGGTTGCCATGGTGCGCGATATGCGGCTTGGTTTGGCATGGTTGCCATGGTGCTTGTGATATGCGGCTTGGTTTGGCATGGTTGCCATGGTGCGTGAGATGCGGCTTGGTTTGGCATGGTTGCCATGGTGCGCGAGTGCGGCTTGGTTTGGCATGGTTGCCATGGTGCGCGGTATGCGGCTTGGTTTGACATGGTTGCCATGCGCAAAGATATGCGGCTTGGTTTGGCATGGTTGCCATGGTGCGCGAGATGCGGCTTGGTTTGGCATGGTTGCCATGGTGCGCGAGAGTGCGGCTTGGTTTGGCATGGTTGCCATGGTGCGCAGAGTGCGGCTTGGTTTGGCATGGTTGCCATGGTGCGCTTGATATGCGGCTTGGTTTGGCATGGTTGCCATGGTGCGCGGTATGCGGCTTGGTTTGGCATGGTTGCCATGGTGCGCAGTATGCGGCTTGGTTTGGCATTGTTGCCATGGTGCGCAGAGTGCGGCTTGGTTTGGCATTGTTGCCATGGTGCGCAGTATGCGGCTTGGTTTTGGAATTAGGGTTCTGTGTTGAAAACCCTAATCTGGTATTTTGAAAAATACCCCTATTAATTATTTACACCTGAGTTGAATGCTCTTATTTAATGTGTTGCGGGCAACACTAGGTCATGGGGTTTTATGATTTTACCCCTTGTTTAAAAACCACCATCAACAGTAATATACCGGGAATTTTTTGTTTTTTTTCTTCGTTTTATGTTAATATTTTCTTAAGAATCAAACGATCGCATATAGGCTCAGAATATACTCTATGTAATATACCGGGAATAAAATTGCTCAAACCGTGGAAGATGAGATTAACAACGTGGTCTGGATCATTAGAATTGATCCAAATGTTGTTACTCTCATTGATGTTTTAAGCTGAAGGAGACGTTTTTCAATATATATGAATTACTACGTCAAATCTTCCCACTCTTTAATACCAGCAAGGAAAGTCCAAAATCGTTAACCATTTTTCGTTCACCGCCTCTGATTTGAACGCCCGCACATTTAATCCCAGCCGTCAAACCTAATCTCCCCCTTTTAATCTCACACATCAAAGAATATATCTATTTCCTCTCCTCTCGGATATGAGAAATAGTAGCAGCAGTGATGAATATCAGTTCCCCCAAATTTTTCCTCTCCTCTCCGATATTAGAAACATGAATTCAAATCCAGGGTTAGTTTAGAGAACAATTCGATTGAGATATCCTGAAACTACAAAAAGGAGAAACAACGAGGGAATTGAAATGAAGAGACATGTGAGAAATTGGAACCCTAAATCCCCAAATTAGACATAAATCGATCAACTGCACCAACACATGTTCATGATGCCACGCTCTCAGATTTTTACTTCTTTATGGATTATCCCCTCTATAAAGATAACTCTCTGTATGCTAAAATTGAAATTTGTTTCTGAAATTGGTTTTTATCATTTCGCTAAGACTTTTCTTTTAGTTGAGTGCCGATTAATGCATCCCGTTATGTCTTTGGACTTGGTATAATTTTCTCGGAGATGATTCATTCTGTGACGAGATGATGGCCGATGTAGAGATGATTCATTCTGTGACGAGATGACGGCTGAGGCTAAGGCTGTTGTCTTGATTTTGAGTCGTATTTTTAAAGTTGATAATTGCTCAGCTAGATGTCCAGAATTATTTCTTATTCAATGTTAATAAGCATTCATTTATGTTCACAGTTCAGTATTTGTTTATGATACAGGTGTTTTGGTTCATATGTGAGATTCATTTGACAGTACTAAGCAAACAATAAGTTACTTTGATACTTTCCATAGGGTACTTTTTAAATCTAAGTTAGGTTGTTGACATTAGACGAGGCTATAATCAATTGAAGCAATAATATGTCATTATTCATTTCTCATAGAGTCTGCATTTGGTTTGTTGAAATTTACGATTTTGAACTCAATGATTGACAAGGTTTGTTGAAATTTATAGTCTGCATTTGGTTGGTTTTTTGTTTACGTGTAAGGAAACTAGCTTGGAGAAGGTCATGGTTGATCCAAATGTGAATGTACTGATTACAAAAGTTTCATTTTTAATATACACCGGTGTTGAGAGTTACAATTATGTTGTGCAACAGTTCCCGAGTTAACACTGGCTGATGCAATTTGCAATGAGACGAGCTTCACCCTGACAGCGTCATCCCCAAGCACCTTATTGTAAGTTTGAACCCTTGGTTGCTTCGTGGACCATCTTCGCTTGCCAAGTTCAACCGTTCCAGGGAGAAACCTAGGCCTTCAGCCTAAAAACTATGACGAGATAGCCTATTGTTGGGGGACTTAGCTTGGAGAGCCAAAGTATCATCTTTCCAAATTGTGGATATGTCAGCCTTGCTAAGTTTAATTAATTTTGTAGAAATTTGCTAACAATTTTCTCCAAACAAGGAAGGAACGTACGAGTGTAAGTCATCCTCTAGGGAGACTGTTCATTGAGTGCAGACGGTAATATTGAAGAATATCTGAACAGCCCGGGTCGTGGTTGTGGTTCCCTCGACCTTTGTGAAGAAAGCAAGGTAGTCACTTGCTTTTAACTATGCCTAATTTATCTTATGCAGCAAAGCAGACGTGCTTGCATATAATGCTAACCAAATGTCAAACTGGAGCGAAGGTGTATTTGAAAGTTTGCACTTTACGTGCAACGCACGTGCACTCTACTTGTCTTTGTAAAGCCATGGACAAAAGTTGATTTTTTTATTTTTATTTTATTTTTCAACTTCAGAATTATTTGCCATCAAGCGTTTGTAAAGCCATGGACAAGATTGATGTTGTATTGCTCAAATATGACATATTTGGAAAAGGCTGATCTATTTTTTTAAAAAGATCTTCTAAAATTATTTGCATTCACACTCTTTGGCATTGCATTAACAATTGGAGTCGGACACAATATTGGAATTTGTTGATACTGAGCATAATTTGATTATTTCGGCAAAGAAATTAATGTTTTTTATTTTTATGTAACGTTGCCCTTCTTTGACAGCATCCCATGTTGAATGCGGGATTGCTTACGAAAAATATAGAGTGAAGAGAAACTAGAGCTGCACATGGGTCGGGCGGGTCGGGTTTTAGCTAATAACAACTACCAACCCAACTATAACGGGGTTTTATTTTCATAACTGATGGACGCATTTATGTGTCTATTTTGATCTCAATTGTATATATTGTTAGTGCTTGATTTTGTACTTATTTGGCTTTTTATGTCTTTATAGGTGTTTTTGGAGAAATAAGCTTATGCGGCAAAATTGGCTCGAAAAGTGGTATTTGCGCTCGCCGGAGAAAAGTGCTAAATGGACCCAAGATTTGGATAAGGGGCACCTCATTTTCTAAGGGGTAGCCCAACTGTGATTTACACCCCATGAGAGGATAAGGGGCATCCCATTCAGGTCAACTACTATTGGCAGACCGGAACTGTTTAGGGGAGGTCATCTTCCAAATTCAAATTTACAATTTGGCGGGAAAAATGTGCAGTGAAGAACAGTTTGAGAGTTCGAATTTCCAGATAAGTTTTATTGAGATTCAATCTCAGATTTTGATTGGGATGGACTCTAATGGGATAAAAAGGGCTGATAAAAGTGATTTTATGGCGTAGGTTTGGCTGGATAATCGCATCTCGACAACACAGGGGAGGATAGTTTTCTCGGGCTTCCTGGGAAAGATTAAAGCCGAGTTTTGATTGGAGTTTGTCACGGGTTTTGACTGAGGTTAACTTGTTTTATCAAAACAGGATTGCTAATGGAGTTTAACTCGGAAAATAATTAAGTTTCTAGTCATATCTCATCGAAACTGGGAACATGAGTTGCGAAGTTCTCTGGGCAGGATTTGGGAAAGGTTTTCGTTGAGAACTTCACGGGAATGGAATGTGGTAGGTCTGTTGCGACAAGACAGGAGCAGTAGGGCTTTCGAATCGAGAAAAATAAGGAAGCTTACACGGACTTTTGGTAAAACAGGGAAGAGTTTATCGGGTTGGTTTTTGGTTATTTAGGGAATGTACGCAAGCATCAAGGGAAGATATCCTGAAAGGATTCTTACTTATCTATTTTTGGGAGTTTGGAACAACTAGAAGAGGCGTAAAACAAAGAAGAGAAAACTCAGGGAGAAGAAAAAGTCTGAAACTTGCGAGAGAGAATTTACTCGATTTTAGGGGTTGTTGTTGGTATATATAGGCAGCTGTAAGGTCAAGAAAGGAGGATCGAGTAGTTGGGGGTCGATTGGGAGGCCAGAGAGGTGAAGGAAATAAGTGCATAGAATTATTGTTGCTGTTGCAGTTCATTAGAACACGAAGAACATTGGACAAACAGAAACAGTCGCACTTCTGCTACACCAAAAAACTATCGCTCTTCTACAGTCTTAGAACCTTGTAACAGTGACATCCGTAACACCCTTACGGCGTTGCAAATCTCTGTGTTACATAATTTCTTTAATAAAATACCTTTTTAATCTATGGATTATTATTTTGTGCGTGTTTTTGATATGAGGAGCTAAACCCCAACACTAGGACGATGGAGGAAGCCATATTTCATGCATGTGGTAATTATATTTAATTCTTTTATGACTACTTGTACTATTATCATCGTTTTATGATTTTTCTTAATTGATTGTGATGACATATGATGATGTATGCTTGGTCTAAGTGCTTTTGATGCGTCATGCTAGTGATTTACAGTCAATCTTTTAAAAATCTACCTTGGCAAAGAATTAGAGTCAATATTATTTGAGTTATAATTGTTTGGAATAAATATATGAATCGCATGAATGAGTTTATGGTGGAATCCCGAGTCTCAGTACCTCTCGTTATTGTGACAAACTTTTGTATATATTTTCTAGTATTAAATCTGAAATCAAATCTTTACAAGTCTTTGACGAACCTTTATTTACCACTTTCAAAACTACATCAATAACCAACCCCACACCCACAAACATCAGGCGGGTTTTTGACCCGCCCGCTATGGGTCGGTCGGATTCGGGTTTAAACCTGCTTAAACCCACTTTAGATTGTAGTTCAATATTCTCTGCAAGTTTTTCACCTGTAGTGTTTATATCTGTACCTGCTTTATATTCAATGATCATTCACACGCACATGTTTTAAAGTTTAAACATACTTGTTACTTAAGTTCTTAATTACTTAAAAAATCAAACCATAAACATAAGTCTTCATGGTTAAGCTTAAACAAGTACTAGTGTACTAACTACCAACCCAACTATTGCCGGTTTTTTCGGGCGGGTTTTAGCTAATACCAACTACCAACCCAACTATATCGGGTTTTTATATTCATAACCAACTACCAACCCGCTGCGGGCGGGTTCGGATTAAAAACCCACGGGTTTAACGGGTACGGGCGGGTTCAGGTAAGTTGGGCGGGTCTTGTGCAGCAGTGAAAGAAACTGCTGGCCCAAGCGGTTTGTCGGTTTGATGTCTAATATATTTTTGTGATTTGTTTTACATGTATCATCGTTGTGGCAATGGGAGCTCGGGAATGCCGATATCAGAGGTTATGAAAATTATCATGATGTTTACTTTTAATGTTTAGTGTGGGTTTTATTTGATTTTAACCCCCCTATTTTACTTTTTGTTATAGATTGGTGTTCGATCTCCAAAATAAAAAAACGTAGCATGACGAATCCAAGGCCATGATATTTGTTCTCCAATTCGAGTGACGACCTAAGCAGATATCATAGGCTTTACAGCTCAAGAGTTTTGTCGATGCCCTTATCTGATCAGGTGTATATTTGTTTTCATTGGAATTGCATAGTTACAAAGATTATGGCGGGATTTCAAGATGATTTCTGCATGAGGTTTTCCTTTTTCAAGTGCCCTTGCATGGTTTTGTGGTTTGTCCTATGAAAATACACCCGCGATCTCTTCCCCTTCCTTCAGTTTTCCTTTGATCGTATAGGTCCCATGTTGCGTGTTGTCTTTATTATGGCTAAGCTGAAGAATTGAAACAGGATGTGGGTGAGTTTTCTACAACGGCACGAGTCAAGTGGTCCATAACACAGTCATGGATATGATTCATTGCAAACACACTTTTTATTTTCATTACTAATATATTTTTTTTGCTCTGAAAATTAAGGTGGGAAATATATATTTTAGAGTCCTTTGTGAGAAACCAAATTGAAAAATGAAAGTTTATGTTTTTTTCCAAGGTATGTCAGAAGCTGGGAGTAAGGTGGTGATTGTACTGAATCTTTCAAGGAATTCAAGCCCAACGACATCCATGATACAATAAGAACTCTTCTATAAACGGGTGCTGTTAAAAAAGATTTGATTTTTAAAGTAAAATTTTAGATCTTGAATAATCGGGTTTTTCCATTTTCTATGTTGTTTAGGTGGAATGGCTGGAAAAATGCAAGACCAAGATCAAACAATATGAGAAAGGATGGAGGGAAGCTATCAAGTTATAAAGGGGATAATATGGCCTAGATAAATGCGGCTTTGTATGGCACATAATTTTTTTTATGTGAGAGAGGAAAGTTCTCTAAATTCTAACTTCAATCGTCTAGGTCAGATAAATTGTTTAAAGATGTAACATTCTCTTCTCGGGAATTTGTATTCTTTTCGTTTGGTCTTTTTTAGGTGGTCCCATGTTTGTTTGGTCCACCAATAAAAAGGGAGTTCCATTTGGTCCTTAATTTTTTTAAAATGTTAGAATATCTAAAATATCCTCTTTATTCTTTTCTCTCTTCTCAAGTGTTTTTTTTTTTGGTTTTATCTCTTCTTTATTTTCTCTCCATAAATTTCTCTCTCTTCTTAACTTTAATAAATAAAAAACTTAAAAATGAAATATCTCTCAAAATATAAGTCGAAAATTAAAAAAAAAATTATATATTCGGAAAGGTCTCGACGATATCTACACAACGAGTACCTATTATGCTATGTTTCAGAATTTATTTTTTTCGGTGTAATAGTTTTTCATTTTCGAGAATGAACACTATTTTAGAACATGATAGTTCATTCTACTTCTAGCAGTTCATTTCGTAGAATGAACTCCTATATGTTAGCAATTTGTTTTGTAGAATGAACTCATAAAAGTAGTTCATATTGTAGAATGAACTCGTGATAGATGTTTCTTATTGTCAAATGAATTCATAATGGTTGTTCATATTGTAGTATTGATAATTCATGTTGTAAAATGAATTGATAATTAAGTATGGTAGTTGATATTGTAGAATGAACTTGTAATAGGTGTTCATTATGGTAGTTCATATGATAAAATGAACTCGTAAATGGTAGTTCATATTGTAGAATGAACTTGTGATAGGTGTTCATATTGTTGAATGAACTCCTAATGATATTTCATATGGTAGAATGAATTCATAGTATTATTCATTATACCAGTTCATTATGTAGAATGAACCAGTTCATATAGTTAGTTCATTTTGTATAATGAACTTACATGATATTTTTTTTTTCAAACAATTCACTTTTTAAAATGAACTAGCTAATATGGTAGTTCATAGTAGTTCGTATAATAGTTCATTTTATATAGTTAATTTTAAGCTAAAAAATAAGGTAAAAATTAAAAGCTCCGAAACATAGCAACAATGTTACTCGTTGGAAAGCTCTCGTCGAGGGCTTTCCGAATATATAAAATTTATCATTTTTGGACATGTGGTTCAAAAGATATTTCATTTTGAAGTTTTTATTTATTTACTTTTATTAAGAGAGAGAAAAAAAAGGCTTTTGTACCACTATCAAAAAAAATTATGACATCATTGATGACGTTATCCCGCGTGGGTATTATCCACTCTAGGACCAAACACTAATATTCAGGACCAAACAATAATATATATTTAAAAAAGGACCAAACAGATAATTGAGTTGGTCAACAGGACCAAACTAACTTAATTATATTTTTTCCAGGACTAAATGGTTGTTGGCAATCTTGTGTATAAACTGCAATAAAACAAACAGAGAAGAAGAGGAAAAGGATGCAAACCCAATTAGACCAAACCAAAGTCGAGGCAAGGATTATATCCTCTAGCCTTAAGACAGATTCACCCCGCACCGGTGCTTACGGATTATCGATGTCTGTCTCCCAGGATACAACGACTATCATCTCGATGTAGTAGCACTCCAAACTTCGAGAAACGACGAACCAAACTTTAGTGATGAACTCTCTTGATTGACACAAACCTAATCAATGATTCCTAGTGGATGCAATAGAATGATTACTAGTTTTTCTGATTCATCTCTAACCTAATTATGCAGGGTATTTATACATGTCAATAATACCTCTTCCTGAACCATCGTGATTCTTCATGGAGTCCCATCAAGGGTTTTGTCTGAAAGGATGTTTGCTTTCACGATTGGATGTTTCTTATAAAGATAAAAGGAAACTACCCCAACTACTTGGACCATATTGTTAATAGGCCCATACCTATCAAAACCCAACTCCAACAGGTATTACCAGAATTTCCCATTCATATGAAAATCGTAAATGATTTTCCAACAATTGCAACGTTTCAAAATCAACGCATGCGGATCATGGGTCCCTCTCATTAGTCGGTGCCATAGACATGGTTGGATGACTAAGATGGAAAATCTACAGAGAAGGGTCATACAGACATTTAACTTGGATATGCAATCACTAAAATCATGAATACTATGATCGTAACAGTTCATGTCAGGTGACTGGTGATAAGATCGTTACGCCTTACCTAAAATTAAAAAAAAAAAAAAAAAAAACACTTCATTGTGATGACATGATGATATTTATAACCTGGCGAGATTGGGGTATACCCAGATTAATTGGGGTATACCCAATTTCAAGGGACATGATCTGGGTTGCACCGACGCGGACGCGTAGGACGCGACACGGCACAATGATAGCGGACACTAAAAATTCTACAAAAAAACTAGGACACTGCCACATTATATACATATGTTATTTATATATTATTTATACATATATTCATGTATTTATACAACAAAGTCAAGTATTTCACCATAAAAATTAAAAATGATGTTACATATGTATAAATTTCAAAAGAAAAAAGAAGATATCATACACGTTTGAATGTCAAATAATCGGTCATATTAAACACATAGCACAATCAAAATGCATTCTTAGATCAACACATGTTCAACTAAGGGTATATGTGATGTCATTTCCGATTACAAAATCCTATTAAAGACCTAAATTATTGATCTAAATGTTTGTCTTTCTTCATTTGGTTAATAATAGTAAAAATAAAGGAAAAAGTTTATATGAAAATGGAAAAAAAAATTCGTCGGACACGCGTCATCGATGCGTCCGAACTAGACGCTGTAGTAGACGCAGCGAATTGATCTACGTCGGGCACGCGTCGTGTCAAGCATCCCACGCTGGGCGTCCGCGGTGTCCGTCGCGAAGTCTGGACAGACACGGCTCAAGAAATGGAGCGTCCGTGCATCCCAGGACATGATGTATCATTATTAAAAAGGGTGATTTTATTTTAATACCCTTGAACTAATTAAATCTTAAAAATAAACTCATTTCTTAATTTCATTAACCCTAAAATTAAAAAACTAAACAACTCTTAATCTTCTCTTCTTCATCTTCATCTTCCATCAACCAAAGCCATATAAAAATCTTCAACTTTGATTTTCCAAAAAATTGTTGACTCTACCAGCGAAAAGAAGACTATAAATGTTGTTTAAACTCAAACCCATCATTGTGTTGTGTGATTGATTGTTATGTTAGGTTGGAAATCGAAAATTATGATTTCTCGTGTTTTGGTCGGCAAGGTCGTAACATGCATATCTTCATTGACTTTTCATAACATCCATGGCGACGATCAGTAAATTTTTCAAATGTTCTAAGGTATTTTTGAAGACCTTGCAGAGAGCTTATACCAGGCGGGGTATTTTCTCAACAAATGGGCGGGTTTTTTTTGTAGACCATGCCGACTAATATTTTCAATAGCCCTCTCCTATGTGTCAAAAAAAATAAAGTCGGCATGTTCTTCATTTAAATATCTTGCCAGGCCAAATATAGCCAGGGCATGGTATTTTCAACTTGAAGCCGGTGTGGTTTTTTTCACCGGCCCGTGGTTTTTTTGTAGACCTTGCCGACTAATATTTTTCAATAGCCATCTCCTGTGTGTCAAAAAAAAAAAAAGTCGGCATGTTCTTCATTTAAATACCTTGCCGGCTAAAATTGGTCGACATTTTATTCAAACAAAGACCATCTTGAGGCCATATATAGCGACACCTTATTCAAACCTCTACCTTGCCGACCTTTGACATTTTTGAAAACCAAATTTTTGATCTTAATCGAACTCACAATACGGATTAAAGGTTTAATCTACTGAATTTTTATTTTCAAAATTTTTATCTAAACTCAATTAATTAGCCTAATCAGCTTTTTAATGTTAATTATAAAAGGGCATTTTTGCCATTTTGAAAATATTTGGTTAAGGGGTAACCTCTTTTACTTCAAAATGACCCTATTTTCTCTTATTGGGTATACCCCAATTAATCTGGGTATACCCCAATCTCGCCAGGATTTATAATTGCAAGAAGAAAAAAGAAAACAACTCTCAATTCGGGGAAAAAAAATCCCAACATCAATCACGAGCTATATTATTTTTATTTGTATTTTTTGTAGGTAGAAACATTAGTATTTCTCCTATGATTCCCAAAAGGTAAATTGTTCAACTCTTTGTGTGATTGCAGGTTTTCCTACAATCACACCCTAATGAGTTTACACAAATATTTGCTCAAATTTCAAGAACAATCACCAAATCTTTATTAATTTCTTTTATGAATCTTACAAGAATGATAAAAATACAAGGAAAATAAGAATTTTTATGGACTTTCTCTCTCCTATTTGTTTTCTCACTCTTCTAAAAGATTCCCTCCCTCCTCTCTCAAGTCCGCTTGGTCCTTTATATAGGATATTACATAGTGGATGATGACTACGCCAACCTTTATTTTCGGATCGACTGCGTCATTCTCAAGCTTACAAGGGTTTTCTTCGCACGTGTTCTTCAATCTAGCAAAGTCTTCACACTTTCCTCGTGATTAGGCTGATGTCACCTGCTACGTCATTCCTCAAATAGTCTATACTGGTCTTCGCAAACGTTTGTTGGTTAAACCTTCGATGTGACAGTGTTGTTGCGAGATTCTACTCCTACATCTTGCCTCTTCTCATGTCTTCTCTGCGAAGAAGAGAAAGATATGAGAACCTCTACTTCATAATGCCGCAACCGCTCATTTTTATACCTTCTCCTACACTGACAAGACTCCGTACTTTGCACAGAATGAACTACACGTGTCTCTTCAACCATCTACTTCTTGACACGTCTTTTATAACCGCCATTTCTCAACCGTTCACGTTTCGTCTTCGCATTAATGAGTTTATCTTTTCGAGATCTCTTTCTCTCTATATATATCCTTCTTAATCTTCCTCTTTCTTTTTTTACTTTCCTTTCATTCTCTCTGCAACCTTTCTTCAACATTCTTGCAAGTTCCGCTTCTGCTACTGCACTTTTTGGTTTCTTCTCCTTTTAATCTTTACTTCTTCTTCATTCCCATACTTAAAGATGCCTCAAGTGGCCGTAGATCTGAAAATTCTTTTGAAGAAATTCAAAAAGATCTCAAAAATAGAGGTTTCACATTATCCACCATTCTTGATCAAAATTCTAAATCCATTCTTTCTTCTAGATTATTTTCCGATCATCATTGTGACAATGAAAAGATCATCGTCTCGCTAGGTCAGCTTCTCGCTGGTCTTCCCATTCCTCTTTATGACCCCAATCTCCCTTTATTTTACGAGATCCTTTCTCATGCGAACTTTTCGCGAGCCATCTACCAATTGTGTGGAGACTGTATTCGCCTTATACTTGAATTTGCCCATCGCGGTGCAGGCTTGGGATCTCTTTATCCACCAGAACTTAGAGACCCTAAGTTCGCTGATCTAGAAATCATTTCTGAGCAATATACCGTGGAGAGCTTCTTCGAGAATAATCAAGTAATCACCATGAAGAAGGAAAATACTCGTTAGGGCGTTCGCTTGAAGAAGAAAGAGAATGTTGCCAGCGATAAAGTACTCATGCAAGATATTGGTAGCATTGGTACTAATAAGACCCACGTCACTCTAAAGATGATAAATGGTGCGTCTTTCCTTTGATCTTGAAGGGACCTTATATCTCGGGTTCTAATATTTTGCCTGAAAATCTCGGCCGCATACCAACCATGGGTGTTCAACCGGCTTTGAAAAAGAGATAGACGTATGTTTCCAAATTTCGCTCAACTTCTAATTTTCTATTTATCCCCACTCCATTCTTTTCTAAACGATTGCGAAATTTTTAGGTTGCAAATTTGAGAAATAACTACAACAAAACTGGGAAGGCAAGCATTTTAACAGCTCTGCGTTCGATCACGGATGAAGTAAGAAATACTCTTTTTATTATTTTTAACAATATTGTTGCCTCTGTTTCTTATCTTTATCCGTGTTCGAAGGTTGATGATAGGATTGTTGAAGAATATGAAACCGATGGGCCTATCAAGGTTGCGAAGACTAAAGCCAAGAGCCGGGCATTCTTCGCAAGGAGAAGTCAGTTGTCTTTCCTTCTTCTAAGAATCTCTCGAAAAAGCGAAAAATTCGCTCTCCTTCTCCTTCGAATATTCAATCTGATGAAAGTAGTGGTGGTAATGATGAGACTTCTCTCGCAAAGGAAGGTTCTTCACCCGAATCTTCCATGGCACAGCTATCTAGTATTTTTTCTGATTCTCTGCAAGGAGTAGGCAATGTTCCTTTGGCTAATACATGTAAAGCTATTGCGAATATCTGTGACTCCTCCCTTTTAGATGATGATGAATCCCTTCGCGGGGTTTCTAGATCGGTGACTCCAAGTTTCCTAAATTCGCTCAGCACTTTGGTAAATCTTCATATCTTTTTTTTTTTTTTTTACAATTCGAAACTATAGATTGTCTTGACAAACTTTATATCCTTTCGCAGGCCGGAAGAGCTTCCTATGTAGTTGCTTCTGATTTAGTAAAGAGATGTGAACACTTTGAGAAAAAGAATTTCCAACTTACTAATCAACTCAACTCTAGTAATAAAGATGCGTAGAAATTTCGCAAGAAGAGCGAAGAGTTAGAAGCTGAAGTTGTCGACCTTCGCAAGAAAAACAAACAATTGGAACTTAATGCTGCTTCTCAACAAAGCACAATATCTAGTCTTAAAAAGGCGAATGATCAACTTTACGGTATGTAGTTTTTCTTCTCTCCCTCTACTCCTTTTTCCCGTTATTTTTCCTTAATTGATTAGCCATTTTTGCAGACGTTTATGGTCTTTCTGATGAAGCTACCATTCTTCGCACCTTTCCCCATTCTATAGATGATGATACCCTTCTTGAGCGACTTAATACTTCTTTAAACAGTTTTACAAATGACAAAACAAAATCTCTTTCCTTAAATGAGCTTAGATCTAAATTCCACCTTTTAGAAATTGACCATAGATCAAGCTTAAAATCAGCCAACGGTTTTAAACACCTCTATCTTGATTCTAAGGATGAAATTAATGGATTAAGAGTCAAGATTAGCCAAATTATAGATGATAAAGATCGTATTACTAGCCAAGGTGCTCAAGCTTTAGAAAAATTCCACAAAACCCTTACCCACGAAAATGCCGTTCTTATCGAAAGAGAGAATCAAATTCGCTCCCGTCTCCTCATAAATAATGATGATGAGTTTGCTTGGGCTGCGAAAGTCTTAGATGATGCCAGAAATAATTTAGGTGTAAATGTTAGCCTCCAAGTTGATCATTCGGCCTTGGTTAGAGACATGATTTCTAACATAGAAGGTTGTTAACTTTGCTTCCTTACTAATTGTTCTCTTTTATAAACTTCGATCAAGTTATTGACTTGCTATTATACCTTAACAGACACTGAGAAAGAATTTCGCAAGTGGAATGAGGAATTGGAGACTCAAGTCAAAGATCTTGAAGCTGAAAAAATGCAACTCGCGGGAGATTTATCTGTTCGCAATGATAAATGTCGCAGGCTCAAGAATCAATTAAAGCTCACTGTCTCTAATTTTGAGAATGATGTTCTTCACTTTCGCAACCAGACTATTGTGAAGGTCTGCGATGATAACAACATTCCTCACTCTATATATCCCTGTCTCTTAGAGGAAATTCCAAAGAATGTATCCCCTCCAGCCATTTCGGATAGTGATAATAGTGAAGAAGAAGATGAAGAAGAAATGGAAGAAGAGGGTGAAAAAGAGAAAGAATTTGAAGGAGAAAGAGAAAAAGAGGATAATAGAGAGGATGAAGAAGAATTGAGCGAGAAATAGTTTTTCTCTTTTCACTGACTTTCGTCCCTTTGTGTAATACTTGTATATCTGTTCTTGTATCCTTTTGTTTTTATGTCTTTATAATCTATCGTTGCGAACTCCTTCAACTTCCAAAACTTCTCAATATAAGCTCTATCTCTTCTGTTTTACCTGCAATTGTTAAAAAAGCAATTCTTTTTCGTAATAACAATTGATCAATATACAATCAACATTTACATACAGTTTTCAATCTATGCGTAAATCTGTCAGGTGGGGGCAAATAACACTTTCCCATTTTTTTACATTCCCATACTTGCCTCTGTTATTTGTTTCCAAATGAAAGATTAAGCATACTATCTCTTAATAATACTATCATCTGTTATTTGTTTCTGTAATGTATATATGTGCGTTAATTTCGTAATTGTTTTTGCAGTTAACTGCATAATTTCGCTGTCTTGCATGTTATCATATATATCTTGGGAATTTCCAAGATTCCATTCATTATTATTCTCTTATGTGGTCTTATTTTGCCTTCCTAAGTAAAGGTCTTATTTCGCTACCCCTTGTCTTTGCGACAAAATCCCAGACCGTCTTTACACTTTCATGTAATGACCCATTGATCTTGTCTTATCATTTTCTTGTATTATTGCCTCAGCAGGATATTTTTCATGCGACAATATGACAGGCCTAAATATTCTTGCGAACATAAATCCCCATGACGTTGCCGTCTTGCGACGAAATCGCAGGACGTCTTTACACTTTCGTGTACTGACCCATTGACCTCGTCTTATCTTTTTCTAGTATTATTGCCTCTGCAGGATCATTGCACAAATATGACAAGCCTTAATACTCCCGTGAGTAAAACGCCTCATGACATTTGCGTCTTTGATACTTATCGACTCCTCCTAATGGAGGGTGTCGTCCTTATCATCCCCCTGGTTGCCCCTTCAAGGAGGCGTAACTCTACCATACAAGGTTGGCTCCTCCCATGCGGTCTTAACAACAACCAGTTATTTTTGCGGCCTCTTATCCCTTCGCCGATATGGCTCATGGTTACAAGACCGCGCGCCTAAGTGGGGTTTTCTTCGGACCGAGTGCATCATAGTCAAGACTTGCCAAGAATGGCCAGAGTACGCTCCAGACGCCCCAGGGCACTCTTGGCTCAACCGTGTACCTCGGCGCCTTGATCAATTCTGCACTCCTTAGGAAAAACCTTCTCACCTTAGTCGCCCAACCTAAGTCATAAGCTTAGGCTGAAAATCCAAGGCGCCTCTCACGGATGGGCTTTATTGACCCCAAATCTCCATGACCCCAGGTTAGGGGGCGGTGTAACCTTTCCTGAGCCATGTAATAGGTTCTCCCCTTCATGACGCACTTTAGGTCTTACATTTGCCTCTTGCGAGATTTTCTCAACGAACTAGGGTGTACGCCATAGTTGGGTGCCTCTTTCATTTTTTATTGATTATGTTGCCTTTTGTAAGGCTCTGTTGTAATTTCTCATTTTTGTTCTCTTCATTCAATAAAAAATACTTTTACAAAATTTTTTTCTTTCTTCCTCTTCTCAATTTCACCAATTTCATTCTCATTTCACATTTTAAGTTTCTTACCTTTGCTACCTTGTGCTTGTGCCTCTTTGAGTTCTCGCACGCTGTTGATCATCTCGTTTTGCAGAGTATCCTTTTCGTGTTCCGTACTGTCATTACCACTTACACTATATTTTCGCAGATATCTCTCATTATATACTGCAGTTTTCACACCCTCTAGCTCATATTTTCCTTTCCCTAACACACCTGTTGCCGTGTAAGGGCCTTCCCACTGTTCGCGAGAATCATCTTCGCCATTCCTCTGATAAGTTGGTTGTAGATGTAACGCCATATTCCATTTGAGAAGTATTCGCTGATTCTCATTTTCAGTAGACATTACTTTCGCAGCACTCCCTTTTCCTTCATGCTCTACTGCGTCTACCATCAGTCTTTCACCCCTTTGTTTTTCTTTGATATTATGCTTCCAATTGTTCTTCTTAGTTGCTCTTTCTTCATATTTCTCTACATCAATTTCATGACATTTTCGTCCCTCAACCCAATCTCCTCTTATAATTCCAACGCCGCTAGGATGAGGAAACTTTATGCTTTGATGGAAGGTTGAAGCTACTCCCATAATTCCATGTAACCGTGGTCGGCCAATTAGTGCATTGTACGGCGACTCTACGTCAACAACATGTAACATAATTTGGGGAAGATAATCCCTTCAAAGGAATTCGCATGGCAATTTCTCCCTTAGGTTTGTTCGTAGTACCATTAAAGCCGTAGATCTTGTAAGTCGAAGGTATCAAGTCCTCATCCTTTCCTCCCATAGTTTTGTAAGTATGGTAAAATAGGATGTCTCTTTTGAACTTCTTTGTATCAATCAATATTTTGTTAATCGCCCATGAATTCTCAGCTTTGTCATCTTCATCATCACTAGGTTTCGGGTTGATCTCTAGCTTTACCACCAAGGGATTATCGTGCATTTCTCCACCTTCGGGTATTTCTTCTGCTGTAAATGAAATAGGTTGTTTCTGCCATTCTTTTAGTGGCGAGACCTTCGCAATATTCATAATTTCTCTATCATCAACATCCCTTGCGAATACTCTACTCAGAACGTTATCTTGAAAATCTTCAATTGTTTTGTACGAATGTACAATAGAATGACAAAATAGGTTCTTTTCTTTCGCTCCGACTTCAATTAGAAATGTGTCTCCTCCCTTTGCTGCGTTTTCTCTGCGATCTTCTGGTAGCGGTGGTAGTGGCAAAGGTTGTGGTTGCCTTATAAGAAAATGGTTCATCTTGCCTTGGTCTATCATTCTAAGGATAACTCTCTTTACATTCCTGCAATCATTTTTCGTGTGTCCATGGAAGTGGTGATATGAGCAGAATTCATGACTTCTGTAGGTCGGGGGTGGCTCACTTCCCATATTCCAAGGTCTTTGGGATGTTTTCCATCAAGATTATGGCTTCCCATATCTTTTCTACACTAGCATTTAGAGGAGGCATCTTTATTTCTTCCCATACTACCCATGTTAGATCCTGTCCCCTATGATAATTGTGTTTAGAGCCTCCATAAGTTTCTTGGGGATGGTCAAGTCTTTGAATCTTGTTATTTCCACCACGACTAAAGAATCTTCTTTCTTTCTCAAGTTCTTCTTGATCATGACTTCCCATTGCTACCAGCTTCTGTTGATTTTCGACCATCATCTTTCCCTGTTGTTCCTGCGAAACGTTCGCCACTGCATTTGTCAACTTGGGTAGTAAGCTTGAATTCGCTACCTTTGAACTTTTATTTGCGACTGGGTACGACTCCATCTCACTCTGCTTTTCCTCAAGAGCAATATATTCTTCTTGATACTCTTGCAACTCAGTCATTGTGATAGTATTCTTGATTCTAAAGATTTGAAGATACATCAAATTTGTTGCGAACATTGCATTAATAAATGATAAAATAAGATATCTTTCATTCACACGATCATCCATATTGCTACACATTGTTTTCCACCTCATAGTTAAGTGTTTCAAACTTTCGCCAACTCTTTGCTTCAATCCAAATACATCTTCAATGCCTGGACGTGATGAGTTGTTACTTATGTAAGCTCCTAAGAACACCATTTGTAATTGATTGAAAGATGCTATGGTATCCTTTGGCAGACCTTCAAACCATTTTAATGCTTCTCCTGTCAAACTTGATGCAAAGTATTTGCACAACACAGTGTCATGGTTTTCCCATTGTAACATGCATCTCACATAAGCTTTGATATGTTGAACTGCACAAGTTGTTCCATCGAAGATGCTAGTTAATGCAGGAAAATTACACTTTGGTGGTATTCCCCTCAGCTGTACTTCCTGTGTAAATGGTGTTTTTGCAGCTTCTTCTATTGCTTCATCCAACTGTCTCCTGCCTCATTTTCTTATGTTATTTAGCATCCCCCTCATTTCTGCCAATTCTCTTAGAATTCGTTCATTCACGCCTGACCCTTGGTCCATTGGTCTATTTAACTCTGCTTCTCTTCTCCTGCGCTCATGCCTGTCTTGCCTTGCGAAATCTTGTGTTTCCTCTTCATCATCCTCTTCTCGTCTTCCCATGCGATTTTCTCTTTCATCCCTTACATTTGTTCGCACACGATTTCGCCTCTCATTTTCTCCTCTGCGACCTTGCTCATTCCTTATCATTTCTCTTTATCGCCTTTCGATCCTTCCTTGTGTTCTATCAACTTCTTCATTAATATTATCATTGTTGCGGTGTCGTTCGCACCTTCTCTCTCGGTTATCATGATTGTTCTGGCGTATCGCCTCCTGGAGCTCTTGTTCTTCAATTTCTGCTCTCATCCTTTCTCTTTCGCAAGTTATATGTGTTTGTGCGGCATTATGTCTCTCAATCTCCTCCTCAACTGTTTGTTGATTTCTTTGCACTTCTCTCCCATATAATATCCTCCTTCATTCCTCCCGGTTTTTCTTCGCCACCTTGATTACCTCGTTCGCGACGTGATTCATTCCTTTGATCCCTATTGTTTTGCTAATTATGATAATTTTCGCCATGTTGAACGTAGCGATCTTCAGCTATTTCTATTTCTTCATGATGTCCTTCACCAGGATTCTGTATATCTTCTTGAATATTCTCAGCAACATTCATCACATGCGAATCTCGTCTTGCTTCTCTTTTAACTGATCTTGAATTTGATCTTGTAGCACTTCTCGACCTTGTATTTTGTAACCTTATATTTTCCATTCTTAACTCATGGTTTTGTCGTGTTAAATTCGCACGTTCTTCTGCTTCTAATCTCCTTTCTTCGAACAACCTTTGTCTTAATGCCTCTAGCGTTTCATTCTCCTGCCCTTTATGAATTGTTCCTTCTTTTACTTCTCTGCCCCTCTCTATTTATCTCAATTGTTGTGTTTCTTCTACTTCCTCTGTTGAGTTCGTCTGCCAAGTGTGTACACTGACACTATCATAATCAATGATTCCGTCTTGTATCGGTGCACGCTGAATTGGTGGTTGAACTCGTTCTCCTCCATTTTTTGTTGCTCCCCTCCTAGAAGATTCCCCAATTTCACTTCTCCTTCTTCCAGCGATTCTTCAACTCCTCCTAATTGTTGTTGGTTGTTCCAAAACATTTGTTCGTCTTACCATCTTTTCGATTTTAGTAACCTGTTAAAGACCACACAAACTCTTCACTATTTATTCCAAACTTTTTCAAATCACAATAACAATCTTCACACAAGTTAAATACAATCCTTGTTTCTAGCGCCAATAAGTGATTGCAGGTTTTCCTACAATCACACCCTAATGAGTTTACACAAATATTTGCTCAAATTTCAAGAACAATCACCAAATCTTTATTAATTTCTTTTATGAATCTTACAAGAATGATAAGAATACAAGGAAAATAAGAATTATTATGGACTTTCTCTCTCCTATTTGTTTTCTCACTCTTCTAAAAAGATCTCCCTCCCTCTCTCAAGTCTGCTTGGTCCTTTATATAGGATATTACATAGTGGATGACAGCTAAGCCAACCTTTATTTTCGGATCTGACCTGCGTCATTCTCGCAAGCTTACAAGGGTTTTCTTCGCACGTGTTCTTCAATCTCGCAAAGTCTTCACACTTTCCTCGTGATTAGGCTGATGTCACCTGCTACGTCATTCCTAAAATAGTCTATACTGGTCTTCGCAAACGTTTGTTGGTTAAACCTTCATTGTGACAGTGTTGTTGCGAGATTCTACTCCTACACCTTGTAACACGGTTTTCACTTATGTATTACATCTCGTTATACCAACAACAAAACAAGAAAAGAATGATAGAAAAGAGTTGATCAATCACAAAACTTAAACAAACTTACTTGGGTGTATTGAGGCGAGCAATCTCTTTGCTTAAGACCTTTGATGCCATGTATATAATGCTATTACAGGTTTAGCGGCATATGTCTCCAACATTCAACAATATCTCGATGTATTTTCGCAAAGACTTCGATAACACCGAACAGCGAACGCGAATAGATGTAGCACAAACTCTTCTTTAACTCTTGAAGACACATGCAAACTCTTAAATTTCTAGTACTAGTTTTATGACAAAAAAAAAACCATCTTTGCAATGGAAAATGTGTGGGATTTATATAGGTTTAAAAGTGACTCTTGGTGAAATCCTTTCATGAAGAGTCACGTCCCTTGGAATAAGACACTATATGTTGAAAATGCACAAGTGAGTGGACACACTGATTCAAATTTCTATTCAAAATTTCCACAATCCCCCACATTGAATAGAAATCCATGCAAGTTTAATACGCGAGACACTAGAAAGAGTTTGTGCGCGGGAACATTACTACATCGGGAGAGATAGCTTTTGGCTTTGAATCTTCCATAGTGAATACCTATCGGGTTTACTAGTTGTTCGGTGAACACGATGTATTGAACCGCCCAACTTTATGATGTAAACCGATGCAATAGATATCACACAGTTTATTTCCTTACATATAGGTTCTCGTTTGTGTTCATTTCACCTGAACGATGTTGTTTTTTCATGAATGCTCTAGATTAACTTAGCCTTATAGTTATCATAGAAGCGGCACCACTTCACACTCATATAGGTGATATCCTATTTGAAAGTATCCCGCCATACTTTTCTTAGTCAAACTAATCCATAGGAATCATTAAGAAAATCTCAACCTCTCACTTGACAGGCAACTTTGTTTCATCATAGAAATGGGAAAGAGAGTAAACTCTCACAGTGTTTCGGTGAGTATAAATTTGTAACTTGGTTGTTCCTTTTGAACCTAGATAACCATGGGATCTCCAATCACTAGGTTGGGTGTCCGCTATAAATACTACTTGCTATATATGCTATCCCATTTCCCTCGATGACGCAATTATATGCTCTTTAGAATCCGTATCATTTGCGGCTTGATACAATTCAGACACACTATTTCTTTTGATGCGCGCATTTGAGAGCAATTGCTTTATGGTGTTATGTCGTCGATTTATATGTCGAGACGTACCATACTCAAACTATGTGTTATTTCTTACGTGCTTTTACTTTGGACATAACCCAAGAAAATTCCAACGTCACTCTAAATATTTCCTCCGAATTTGCGTCCAAACTCTGGAGCCCTTAGTTGATCTTCCTATCAACATTTGAGTAATTTTCTTGTTGTACACATAGTTTCTCTCAATTGATGATTTTATTTTGAATCATTTGTATCTAAAATCTTGCTTACACATCCCGTATAAATTTTTTTTAGATATGTCCATCGGAGTAAATTATAAACTCAATATATAATTTTTTCCTCAAGTCCTAGAATTCCAATGGGTGTGGCTTACAGGTGAGTTCTATTACCTCATTAGGATATTTAACTTACTTGTTGTACACTTCTTATGTTTAAACAAACCTTTCTGGACTAACAATTCAACCCATTCACGAATTGGGTTACTAGTTAGCTATTCTTAGGAAATAGCCTCCCATCACCTTGCGAGAAATACATAAGATACTTCCTTTCTTTATGTGCGTCTATAGGAGTTCCTAGTGTTACATAAGACTTGACTTCCCCATATTTTCGAGGCATACTTGAATCAAGATTCATGAGATACTCTTAATTTCCATCATTAACAAAACATTGCCATTTTCTGCCCAATTTAATGTCGAAATGGTGTTAGAGGAAATGAGACAACCTCACGATGACTTTTCGTTATGAGCAACAATTCCAAATTAGTTTGAATTGTTCCGACGCCTAGTCCAAATTACTGAATCAACTAATGGGTGTTATCAAATTGATTAACTAGTCATTGATTATCTTTAATCAATCACATATCACATAATTAACCAATGATTTATAGTAGTAACTTATTATTCTTCCATAAGTTATATGAAGTTGGGAACCAGAAATCTCGGATCAATGTAGACTGTGTTTAACAACACAGTTCAATCAATTATAAACTTGACAATATAGGAAACGTTATTTGTTCCAATACCTTCAAACAAAATACATCGATTGATGCCGTTTGATGAAGAGACACGCCTCTTCAAACATGTCAACAGATTATTTTTATTTTTTTCAAACCTGTTTTATCCTTCGCATCATGACTCCACATGGAGATTAAAATGTGTAATCAAGACAAAAATCCTGGTCTAAAACTTCCATTGTCTTTATTTGGTGTTTGACAACGAGAGAGATTTTGCTAGATCTCATATCTGGAAAGGAATTTGAATAAATCCTTTTAACCGTACAAAACAACTCAAATGTCTTAAGATTGTTGGCTAAATATCTTCGTTACCGATTCTCTAATAATACAAATCGTGTATTATCCACCGATCTGTTATAACTCTTTGTAACACGGTTTTCACTTATGTATTACATCTCGTAATACCAACAACAAAATAAGAAAAGAATGATAGAAAAGAGTTGATCAATCACAAAACTTAAACAAACTTACTTGGGTGTATTGAGCGAGTAATCTCTTTGCTTAAGACATTTGATGTCGTGTATATAATGTTGTTACGGGTTTAGCTGATATGTCTCCAACATTCAACAATACCTCGATGTTTTTTGCAGCACTTCGATAACACCGAACAGCGAATGCGAATAGATGTAGCACAAACTCTTCTTTAACTCTTGAAGACACATGCAAACTCTTAAATTTCTATTACTAGTTTTATGACTCTAAAAAACCCATCTTTGCAATGGAGAATGTGTGGGGTTTATATAGGTTTAAAAGTGACTCTTGGTGAAATCCTATTATGAAGAGTCACGCCCTTGGAATAAGACACTATATGTTGAAATGGCACAAGTGAGTGGACACACTGATTTAAATTTCTATTCAAAATTTCCAACAAAAATGTTATCATCATGCTTCAAAAAAGAAGAAAAAAATTTTATCACCCGGTGAAATATCCAAGGGACACCACCTACACACTTACTTAGCACATATGTGATTCGCAGGCTCTTTCTATCGAAATAACTTGCATTCATAATATTTTCTCAATTCAAAACAGTTTATACTATTCTTCTTTTCGAAATAATTTGGGGTTCATCTTATGATTCCCACCAGTATGCATGTATATACACTTACTGAATATAGATATGACCATTTAATTTGAATCCTATTTTTTTTTTTTGCCGCACCGAAATGGAACGCTCACTTTCTTCCCCACATGAGAATCCATGAGTACGCATACACTGGTTGTATAAATAACTCACATGCAATACATACTCTCGGTTTCAATACACTCGACATATAAGAATTCAAATACACATAATATACGATTCAATGTGGAAAATGGATCAAACAGGTTCATGGTCTTGGAAGTCATCAATAAGTATATGATACAAGACAAAGAGGAAACAAAAGAAAGCTTTATATCAAGACATCTTCCTTACATGGAAAGAGATATAATATTTTTAAGGCCATGATCACAAAGAGGATGTAGAAAAATTCTAAGAAGAAGTACTTTTTCATTGCATTATCTCCTTGGAGTTTATATTTGTTTTAGCCCTTTCGATTCATTTTATTCTCTTGCACACCAAGTCATTAGTTCATTAATCTTTTGTTTGCGGAAATTATCACTTACTTAGTTACCACTTTTTATAATATTATAGTATGAGCGCATGGAGTTATAACCCCTTTGGGGTTATAACCCATCCACAAAAAAACCCGTCCAAACAAAAAAATGACACAAAAAACCCCAAATATCATAAAAATTTGTCTAAACTACCCTCCCATAATTCAACCCAAAAGAACCGATAAAAACCACCTCCATTGATTTATTGCTTTATAACGTTTCATAACGGACAAAAAACACAAAAACCTCCGCTCTCTTCCGTGTCTCCTTCAAAACCAACCCAGAAAATTCTCAGATCTGCTATAACTCCTTCATCCCATAGCGAAAGTCAAAACTGATTATCGGTTTCAACTTCTTATCTTCTTTGATGGTTACGTATTTCAACCATTGAAGCAAAATCTGACCTAAATCAATTCATTTTTTTGACCTAAATTGTCTAAAAACAACAAAAATGGCGAAGAAAAAAAATCAACAGGAGAAAAAGAAAGATGATAAGCTTAGGGAAACTTCGAAACCAACTACAAAGGTAAGAAATCTTATAATTATTCTTCAATGGTTTATGTTTCACTTTTGATGTAACCAGATTTTTTGGGTTTAGGTTTCATTTGTTTTTTTTGGGTTTTCAGATTTTGATTTTAGGTTTCATCATTTTTTGGGTTTTGTTTGATTTTAGGTTTCATCTCATAGGTTTAGGTTTCAATTGAAAACTAATTTCAATTTTAGGTGTGTTTATTTCTTGTGTATTCTCGTTGGCCTTGTTTATTTCTTATTTCTTTTTGATGAAACCACATTTGAGTTACATCATCTTGATTAATGGTGAAAACAGTTTTCTATTGTTGTTGAGTAAATGATTTTTGATGAAACCACATTTCATTTTCTTTTCTTGATGAAACCAAAATTGGTTTCATCATTTTTTAGTTATTGGTTTACTTCTAGAGTTATTGTTTGTGGACCTAATTATTCTTATGGTTTCATCACCTATAATTGATTATGGTTTCATCATTTTTCAAGTGTATATCTTATGGTTTCATCACTTTTCAATTATGCATGATTCATCACTTTGTTCGTGCTTATGGTTTCATCATTTTTCAAGTGTATATCTTATGGTTTCGTCATTATTATTTATTATTCTCTTATGGTTTACTTTTGGTTTCACAATAGGTAAAAAAAGAGATACAGAACCATACAGGTGTTCATTGCATCATTTGTGCAAGCTAGTAGTGAAAATTAAGGCGTTGATAAAAAACAAGCAACTGCATTTGAAAGCTCTCAAATCATGTCCATTTCGCGTTTATTTGAGCCGTTCTATGATGGCGTAATGAACGAAGAAGAGCTCATAAAAAAGACAAAAGCAGTAATGATGTTTTTAATTACAATTAAAAACAGACTTGATGGTAAGCGCACGTATTGTTTCAAAGTAACAAGATCAAGGGAAATGACTCTGCGGACCATTCCCAAACATTTTACTGTGACTTTTGGTCTACAAATGGTGAATTATGTAGAAGCAAACAACATTGATGAAGAGCAACTCAAAAAGATTAACGTCTTCGTGGCTAAGTATTTTCGTGGAATAAAAAGACGAGAAAATGCGATATTTTCAATTGTATGCTGGAAGCCGCAAAGGATGAAACCAGAGCGGATGACTTTGTCAAGCTTTTCGTAATGTTTCTTTTGGTTTCAGTATTTGTCGCTAACAAATGTGGGCAAACTCTAGAAGCAAATTACTTGTACATGGTGTTTGATATGAACAAGGTGTGCTGGTCGGAAGTCTTCCATGACTATCTACTTGATTCGATAATGACAAGCAGAAAAGACGTAGAAAAGGTAGTTGGTTGCGTCATATACCCTCTGGTAAGTTAAGATTTCATAAGTTAAGTATTTTTTTTAGTATTGGTTGTTGATTAATAAGCGACTTGTTTTGATGATTAATTTGAATATTGTTTTTTTTTCCGGTATTGGTTGGAGAGATGACAAAGATCGCACAAAGAAAGGATGGGCTAGACA